>CATKWJ010001084.1:0-27984 GCA_949825065.1 Odontocerum albicorne
TATATATATATATATATATATATATATATATATATATATATATATATATATATATATATATATATATATATATATATATATATATATATATATATATATATATATATATATATATATATATATATATATATATATATATATATATATATATATATATATATATATATATATATATATATATATATATATATATATATATATATATATATATATATATATATATATATATATATATAATATATATATATATATATATATATATATATATATATATATATATATATATATATATATATATATATATATATATATATATATATATATATATATATATATATATATATATATATATATATATATATATATATATATATATATATATATATATATATATATATATATATATATATATATATATATATATATATATATATATATATATATATATATATATATATATATATATATATATATATATATATATATATATATATATATATATATATATATATATATATATATATATATATATATATATATATATATATATATATATATATATATATATATATATATATATATATATATATATATATATATATATATATATATATATATATATATATATATATATATATATATATATATATATATATATATATATATATATATATATATATATATATATATATATATATATATATATATATATATATATATATATATATATATATATATATATATATATATATATATATATATATATATATATATATATATATATATATATATATATATATATATATATATATATATATATATATATATATATATATATATATATATATATATATATATATATATATATATATATATATATATATATATATATATATATATATATATATATATATATATATATATATATATATATATATATATATATATATATATATATATATATATACGAGTATATACAGAAAGAGAAGATGAGATATATTCCGTTGGTGAAAGAAAGAAGGAATGGTAGAGACAAAATGCCAATCCAGACTGAAAAACGAGTACTTCTTAGATATATAACAATAATTAAAAATATTACATTTTCAAAGACCAACGATATATTTTTATCGCTGTGTATTAAAACGTAAAGTTGTTTATTTAAGAAAATAAATTAAAATATTTAATATCCTTTCATTGGCAATCAAAAAGTAGGTTTGTTTGTTTTGTAATAGTTTTCTTATTCGTTTTCTAAATCAATGTAATGCTTCTCATATCACTTTCTATAATGCTTATCATATCACAAAACACTGCATAGGGCAACTTACCTTAGTGCTTCTCATATCACAAAACACTGAATAGGGCAACTTACCTTAAAAAATACTTTTTAAACTTTATTTTCAACATTTATTGTGTACCTAAATGTTCTAAAACCAACTATTAAGTACTCTTATTTCTAAGCAAGATTCAAATCCTTTCTTGGTTTTTCATAAATAAATTGATCGTTACTTTTATTTAAACTGTCAACATTTTCGGAAAAGCAAAATAATAAAAATGTATATTTCTTTTGGTCAGGCTAAATATTACCCAAAAAAATCAGAAAAGTGAATAAAGATCAACTTAATTTTGCATAATGTCTGGTGACCGTGATTTTTGTTCGATTATCGAATGGATAAATTATTTTTTTATCTAAATCTATAAACCTGAATATCTTTGAACCACATAATAAAAATGTGCATGAAAGCAATTTTTTTCTATTCAAATGAATTTCTTCCCAAAATCTCGTTTTTTATAAAAATTCTGGCTAAATAACATATATTGCCCTTTTGCAAAAATACTTTCCATTAAAAGAAACTTCTTTTTTTATAGCAAAGCTAATTTGTAAACCAGCATTTGTAAGATTTATTTTGATTTCTTAACCTTTCCCTTCCTGTGCTAAAAACATCCACCCGTTCCGGTGATGTGTATTCAATATACATCAATACATATGTAAAAATGAGCGATTAAAAATCGGAAAAAAAAGAATATTCATAACCAATTATTTAAATTAATTAAATTTGAAGTCAAAAGTGATAAAAATTTTAATTCAATTCCTGAAAACATGAAAACAAAACATCGGACGACGTTCACGAAACGGGCGAAGCGATTACCTCGAACGAAAGCCCGCTGGCTACTAAGCGAGAGAAGCGAGTGAACTGAGATTCTATTTCTTGTGTTTCCATATACCGAAGTAGAGTGAGACGTGAATAGCGTCACTTCCTCACCCATAGCGGTTATTTTAGAATGAATATACCTACTTCACACACTGGCACACGTTTGATTGTATTGAAGAGTTATATCCGATTTTCACAAAATATCTCTGATGTGGCCGATAAGTGCTAATTATTATTAATATTATTTTTTTAATTTAATGCGTAAATGTATTACGGAGGAATACCTAAAATATGAACCCAGTATTTATAATATTTATAGAGATATTAAAGTTTTTAGAAGTAATGTGTACTAGTTACACATCACAGGGCAGGAAGGGTTAGTAATGATTATGTGTTAAGAAATTAAAATAAATCTTTATTATATTGGGTATTTTTCATTGGAACGAGATTTCATAGTCACATTTCCCATATTCATGCTTAAATTTTTTTCCCATATTCATGCTTAAATTAATTTTAATTTTATTTAATACTAAATATATACAATTTGATAGAAAATAAGATGAATAATTAAGTTCAATTTCAATGGGGCACTCGAATTATATGAATCTGGGTATATTGCTTAGTATTTGTTGTGACCCTTGTAAACTAGGTGTTTACCTATATCTTAGTGGGGACATATTATGAACATGAAAACATAGATCGATACTTTTTACCGAATTTAGATTATTATTTAATTCCTTTTTCTTAAACTCACATTAACCTGACATGTTTTGAGACTTAGTTACGATTAGATATCACATGAGTTAATCCTTAATGTGTTACATCAATTTACAGAAAAGAGAAAACATCTTTTCCTTTTCTGTAAATTGATGTAAATTATATCCGTAACTTAAACATATTTATGAAATTGGGAAAAATAAGCAATCCCTGTTGAGTATTAAACATATCATTTTACCCTTAATAGGGCAAGTTTTTCTTTTTGAAATATTGAGTTTTTTGTTGAATAAATAATTATTATGTGTATCAAATCAACTTTATTTCTTCGAATATGTTTTTTTAAATTATTTTTTTTGGAAATGAGGCGGTCGCATATGAGACCTGTGCCCATTTCAAGGGTCATGTCAGTGGTCGCAAAAGTGGCCAATGAATGTTTAGGTAATAATATATAAGTTTAGGTTGTATAAGGAAATGCAATTCTTATATGAGATAGAATTAATGGTGATTTACTTATAATACTTATTTACATTTTTGACAATAAATTGATCGGGTGTTTATATCGTTGCAATTGAACATGCAGCTAACTTCACGACGATCCGTTTTAAATAAGACCTCTGCCCGTCCACAACATTTGCCAATTTGACATTTGTGTTACTTAAAAACGTTTCATTAAGAAAATGAATCCTTATAAGTATAACCATAAGGGTGGTCGCATATGCGACCGATTTCTGCTTATGCCCGTGAAAGGGTTAAAATCCCTTATTTTTTTAAATATATTTTGAAAAGAATAAATATAAATTTGTTAAATATATTAACATTTTTTTTTTAAGAATAGATATGACCGAAGTTATAGGTATCCTTATGCCATCGAACACTAGGCGCAAAAAAATGCCTGTGTCGTTCGAGGAGAGAAGCACAGCGCGGGGTTCGAACCGACGACCTTCCGCACCGAAGTCCAGTAAGTTATCGCGTGACCATGCACCTCTATATTAATATAGTTCCAATTTTGAACCGGTCATATTCCACACATATCGCAAGCATATTAACCACATAGTCATACAACTATAAATTCCTTTTCATTTTCATACTAAAATTTACTGAGGATATTTTTTTGGGTTGACGAGGAATCGAATAGAAGCTCGTATTTTGATAAGACAAATTTTCAGATAAAATGAGAGCTTTTGTTATTTCAAAATCAAAAGCCCGGAGTAATTAACATACGTCAAAGGATCAGGAAAAGATGCATAAAAAATAACTATATTTGAAAAAAAGGAAATAAAATGAACGCATGGTTACTTTAATTTAACTGAATCTTTAACCCTTCAATGAACGAAGTAGCAAAAATACTTAGTTGTAACGTATCCCAAACACCGCCATAAAATACGCCATGACGGGGAGCACCCAGGTCACTTGTAGCTCGTGTGTAAATTTGGAAAAATATCGGATATTTCTGGCAGACCTTTTTGAGGTCTACTAAATTGAAAAAAATATGAGGCCCTGCTTACGACACAAACCCCACAAATGTGATAAATATTATTTAAGGTAATCGGGCTGAAATTTTTGATATAATTTTTAACCCTTTTTCATATTTGTTTAAAATTTACATTTGATCTTTTTAACATAAACCAAATAAAGCGTAATGTTTTTACAGTTTTTTTTTTCACAAATTAATGAAACTCAAATTGATTCCTAATAAATGTTATATTCAATTATTATAATTAAATTTAAAATTTAAAAAATAATAAAAATCATGTACAAATATTATGAACACTAAATTTCCTCACAAAATTCAAGCACTAGTAAAGAAATTGTGTTGTTTGGGAAATATGTGCTAAAAAAATTAATATATTGTTTTAGACACAGTAAGTATCATGTCGATAGTAATAAAAAAAACATTTACACGACTACTTTGTCATTTAGAAAATAAACTCCCCTCAAGGACTCGTGATTCCAATCCATTGTTTTTGACAGATTTAAATAATTCTGCAGTGAAATTTCGAATTTTTATCCTTTCACTTGTTGGGGGTGAAGGGGCATATGCACAAATGATGGAAAATTGCCGTCGTACCAGTCAAATCTACTCGTTTGATAAATATTGTCACAATAACACTCGGAAACGATCTCCGATACGATGAAGATCATTCAGGATTGATTGCATATTCATTGGCACGCATATCTACAGCATCGTTTTTATTATTATTATATTAAAAGTAGTTTTTAAGGAGTCATCTGTGTATCCACACCTCAAAAACTTGGAACCTACAAGATTCATGGTATGGAAAAATTATATGATTTATTGTTTTTTCCTACGAATTTATTCATGGTAATTCGACAAATAATACGTGATTCTACATATAATAATAGTCAATAACAAAGTTATCAGTTATGTACGTGCTCAGGGCTCAGCCCTTAATCCGTCTTAGTCCACCCCCGCAAAATACTCAAATACTCTTATAGTTCTTGAAGTTGTTATTAATTTTGTCAGCCGGTAATCGTGATCGAGCGATAAATAACTGCTTTGAATAATTTGATGTATTTCATATTTACTACTGGGTGTGTCAATCACAAAGTTATCTTTAATGGAGAAAATAAAAAATGTTTATTGAACTGTATATTTGTAATATCCCATCATCATCATCAAGACATGGTTAGTATTTCTGTATTTATATTGTGATTGTTTGCTTTTTCTGTGCTCAATATTTTATTTCATTTATAGTTTTTTTTTATAGGTTCCAATCCATGACAATGTATTTTTCGTCATTTGAATATGTTTATTATTCTTCTTCTTGTCGTGCCCTATCAGGTCCCTCCGACGTTGGCAATCACTCTGGTAAAGGTTTCTCTATCTTGCGCAACCCGGAACAGGTTCTCCACACGCGCCATCCCCGTCCAGTCTCTTATATTGCGCAGCCAAGATGTTTGTCTTCTACCAGGACCACGCTGCCCCTCGATCTTGCCCATCAGTATCAACTGGAGGATTTCGTACTTTTCTCCACGTAAAATGTGACCCTAATAGGATATATGTATGTTTATTGCAGCAGTCATATTATTTATGTGTAATATTTAATAAATTAATGACCTTTATTTTTCTTTACTGTCCATTTCCTCGTGCAATATTAAATTTGATCGATATTTAACTGTTTTTTGAAGTACTTGAGATTTCCAAACACGAATTAGGAAAAATAAAAACGATATAATGAAATGGAGAATGTTGGGTAATGGGTAGACTTTCTGTTTTTTTTTCAGTAAGGGTCTATATAACACTTGCTGTAGTGTCCCCAAAGCCTACTTCAGCTTTTTATGTTCTCTGCAGAACCTCAAATAAATTCACTCCCTCATTTGTACGATACGCGTCAGCATATACACATTAGGGACATAATTTGAATATAAACTTGTTGACGAATAAAACCAGACGTACTTCCTTTCTTTAGATACCATCGGGAACCGAAGCCGAAATTCCCAGAAGTAGACAAATATCTTACCAATTTTTTTATCTATCGTATGGTGATTCAAACACGTTGAAGAGCGTACCTAGGAGACAATATTGTCTTTGGCCTCTGTATACGAGACTTCAGATTAAGAACCATTAAAATACGCACGATGCTTGCGGTTTGTCATTGAACATGTTAGTAACACTACCATTCGTGAAAAGATAATAATACTTGGACACGTACTCGGTTCATACGATAATAGTTACCTAACGAACTCTTTTATCCAACTGGCATTCTTTTTTTTTTTTCTTTTTAGATACTACCGGGTATTGAACTCGAAACCCTCAAGTGATACTTACTAACTAGACCACAGGGATCGTTATTTTACCAATTAAATGGAAGGAAACTGATCCTTTTTTAGAGTTCATTACTTCCGCATTCAATTCGCTCTTCAATACTCTTCCTGGTTATTTTGTTTTGCTAACTGCAATATCTTCTCGTCATAATTACTGAACATCGTGACTCCCATGATAGCCCTTAACGCTTCCATTACATCCATGTTTAGACTTTTCCCTTCAGAGAGTAGAAGTGCACTTGTAATAGATATGTGGCCTAGTTAATAAGATGTTTGACTACCACCCGAGAGTCACGGGTCTATCTCACAATCTCAACTTGAAATAAAAAAAACGTTGAAGATCCTAGTCTGTTAACAACACTCTCACGCGCAATATACGTGTGCAAGTATTGTTCTCTCACCGTGTGGTTGTGATGCCAACACATAAATTGACAAACTGCGAGTTTCATGCCCATTTCAGAAGTTCCAAATACCAAGGCTCGATTACTGGAGTCGAATACAATGGTGTTCAGCGACACTCTTTAATATGCCTGAATCACTAATTGAAATATGTTAAAGGATGCTATACGAAAGATGAAAAAGTTGTTTCTAAAACATCGTAACAGCGTTTGAGTAACTTTGGATAAGAAAACCGTGTCCCATACACAAAATCACATACAAATCCATTTTTAATACTCCTTTATAGTTTCGATATTTTAATTTAAAGAAGATTAGTGATAAATTATTCATGCTCTTAATGAGCGACCAATTAAAAGATGATTATTTAAAAAAAAATACAAAATCAACAATACTCTAGTACCAACTTTGATATATGTATTTATTTATTTATTCAAAACAGGTTTAGTCCAATTACTTTGAAAAATACAAAACATTAAAATAGAAGAAAAATTACATTGAAATTTTTTTTTAAATTATATAAAATAAAAAATAATGCATATGCATACATACGAGTATAAACTCACAAACATATGATACACATATATTCAGTCACTTAAGTATGTTGATGAGTGCTTTCTAGCGCGCTCAATCGAAGAAGAAAATTTATTTTTGCTTTTGGTAATGTGATCCGAAGCAGTTCCGTTCAGAAGAGTTAAGGGCCTTCCAACAGGCATAGCGGCTGGAATACCCGTTCTTGCGTATGTTATTGAGAACAGTTCTTGCCTGGAATAAAACATGGATACGGAATAACGATTGAAAGGAGCCAAAAAATTGCTGTAGAAATGTGTGTACTAAGAGAAATACATGGGGGACAAAGTATGGCAGACTACACATTAAAGAAATAAGGGATTAATGTGAACTTAAAGCTGATGTATTAAATAAGATTAAAAAAATACTCTGAAATGGTTTGGACAAGCAAAATGTATAAATAATGAAATACGTACAAAACAAATATAATATATACTTTAAATTTTGGTGGAAGGCGTGGTAGAGGAATACCAAAGAAAGTCATGTTCGATCGAATATATATTTCGAAGGAAGGAAACGTAAAATGTCTGAGAAATCGTAGGAGTTGTATGAGAAGGTGTATGAATATACAAGAAGTGAAACATGTATATCGCGAATGGAATGTCTGGTTTTCTTTCTATCTTAACAGGAAAACATGTTCGAAATCTTTAACATAATTTAATTTAGAGAATGTGTCATCTAATGCATCTGGTTTAGGGGTAATAATGCATAACTTATAACTTAATGGTCTCCAGCCTCTAAAATGGACTTCTCTATTACATGTGCAAGGTTCTATAAATCATGGTTTAGCAAGATTATGGAAACCACCCTCTCTTAAGATAATGGAAGAGCAAGGGTGAATTAGGAGAGAGGACGTCTTATTTTATCCAGGTTCTTCGAACTTGGGGGTAGATCAATAGCACTTAACAAATGACCTAAAAAGATTTTTGTACAAAAATCAACATAAAAACTATTGCACAGTCATATATTCGTGAGAGTTAAATTATATCACATTCCTCAAAGGGGACAAGTAAGAAAAAAGAACAAGAATTGGCTTAAAATATGTCTATGATATATTTTTTATGGAATGTTTATTGAACGTTTGTCTATATTTGTGAATGAAGATTATAGTCTACAACAGTAAAATGGTATTTCTCACGTACATATTTCACTACCATATAACTTTGATGTATGAAAGGGAAACTTGGATGTGGAAAAATACTAAAAAGATCTGAATAATGCTCTAGAAATGTTTGCACTGAGAATAATATATTGTGAAATTAATAAAAGAATGCGAAATGAAGTGTTTAAGGATCAATGTAACTTTTTATTAATATGTTAAGGAAGATATAGAAGTGTACTCTGAGATGGTAAAGACATGTATAAAAAAGTGAAGAGAGACTAGCAAATCAAATATATTGTTCAAATGTGAATTGGAAAGTAAGTTTTATAAAATAAAACGTAGAAAGTCGAAGAAATCGTTTGTAGTTGTATAGATATAACATAGAAGATACGAATGATGTGTGTTGAAATAGAAGAGGCTGGTGCCCTATCCTCTCAGCCTATCCTTATGTTATGTATGTATTTTTACCTCCATATCCTCATTTTTATAGTAAGACATTTATATTTTAATCCGGGGATCGGACTCCTGTTGGTACGCATTTATTTTTTTTCAGTGTGTTTCTAGTCTGATTTATGTTTAACACCTTTTTTGTTGGTTGTAAGAGATTACATAAAAAAGCTTTATACAGTATAAAACAAAGAATATATAACTTCTTTTATATATTATCCTATACCAAACCTTACAAGAAAATTTTGTATTTTTTCTCATTAATAAGAAAGATAATATATGAAAATTTTGACGCTGAATATTTTTCAGAAAGCTTATAAAAATAAGAGTATTTTTTTCTGAAAATGAAGAGTTTCTGATAAAAATAACTCTTCTTCGCTTATTTTCCCTTTGATTTTTTAAGCATTTTCCCCGTATCTTTCTTGTTAATGTCCTGTTGGCATAATCTTGATATGCCGGGATCCACTTGAAACGAACCCCGCAAGTTTTATCTTGGCGTTATCTGACGGTTGCAAGGAAGCCTCCTTAGGAAATGGGTCGTAGTTGCGCTTAATCCAATGTAACTGACATTTGCGAAGAGTTGAAAAGGAAGGATGCAAATTAACTGTATTTTTTTTTTATTCGTTGTACTTTTTTTAGTTGAAAGTATTGTAATAAAAATTAAAGGGCAATTTTTATAGCGCCGCTTGGAAAGAAAACTACACAAAGGCGTTCCAACTCGGGATAAAAACCCACTAGAATCGATTATTTAAAAATATTACAAAATAATTATACATAATTTGAATTTAAGTGTGGCAAATCCCTTTCTTTTCCTTTGATGAATGATATCTCACTTTTATATTTATTATTATATATATATGATCATAAACTTCATAAAAATTAATAATCATTTAAATGTTTTTTGATACCATATACCTTTCTTTGTTTACTTTTATCTGGTTGGTTGGAAGAGATTGCCACCTGGCAATAAGCCTGCCAGCATATTTTTGCAGTGAAGTGTTCTAAAACAAAATAACTCTTCAGTGAGATCCAGGCAAAAGCCTATTTTAATGGGGACACGACAAATGAAAGGCAATAAACCCAGACCCATTAAAATTGTGCATTCAAATTAAATAACCTGTTGTTTTTTAACATTCGTGAATTTATAGATTTCTTCTCATGTGTTAATAAAATAAAAAATTTAATTGTTCGAAACTTTTTTTTAAAGCCTTGTCTGACGGCAGCTTTATTCTCAAACTACTTGATATAAATAATTTCTGAGAAAAACATAAAAAATCTTAAACTTTGAAAGAATGTTAAATATTCTTTTGTTTTTATTTAGTGAATATTATCTTGAAACTCAACAATATGTAGCATTTTTTTATTATTTTTAGGTCAGTTCATTATTTTTAGGCCAAATTAAGAATGTCATGGATATCTTTATGGCGTCATTCGACCTTTATTACACGAATAAAAAGGTTTGAAACCTTAAACCATGTCATTTTACAATAGAAACCTCGTTATCCACACGATGTTTATCCTCGGTGGTTTAAAAAAAACCTTTTAATCCACAGAAACAATGGCTTGTTTTACTCAGACGACTTTTGACAGAAAATGAAAGGAAAAGAAAATTTGCTGTTTTTATGATACGACACTCATTTTTTACAATGATTACTTGTATATTAAAAAAATATCGTGTTTTACTTGAAAATATTTTACATAATAAACTTTGATATTTAAAAAATGTTGTGTTTTACTTGAAAATATTTTACTTAATAAACGTTGAACGTAGTCGTTAAATAATACTGTATCTGTTTACTTAATATTTGCGAGAATAATTTTAATAATAAATTAAAGTCTTCAGAATTAAAAAAATACAAGCTGAAGAAATAAAAAAAAACAATTTATATGTGACATATCGTCCGTTTTTTATCTCCGAAGAAAGCCAAAAAAATATACCATTTTTTTTTAAGTGATAATTATAAATTATTCAATTTAGTGCTTGGTAGTTTGAAAAACATCTTGGATTTCCATGCAGAAAATTGCTCAAGTTAAAATCCTCGTTTAGTTACTTGGCTAGAATAAAAATTATTCGAATAAGTAGATACAAATTGTACTATAACGCCATGTTCCTTTTGGGGTATGAAGAGAGGTCAAATATCCATGCCTTTATATCCTTGTACATAACCCTCGCCTCATTCACATTCATATATCTCGTCAAAAATGCTCTCCTGTTTCTCACATTTTGTACTTTTCCCTCAGTTAAAATTTCTGCAACTATCTTCGGTCTACCCTCTTCGCTATTCTCCATTCATTCCACATATAAATATTTATTTAGTCAGTATTTCGCAATTCATGATCTCAGTGTGACTTTATCATATTTCGATTCCTATTTAATTCTACTTGTGACATTTGCCTTTAACAAATAGTTATCCTTAATTCGATCATCCCTTACTACATCAGACATTGTTTTACCTGATATTCTACTCAAAGCACGCATTTCTTCTGCTTGTATCACTTCCCTCAAATTACCAGCCTTCACTTCCATTCATCAAGGTAAGTACTAGCACACTAATGTATACATCATTATCAGCTTAGTTTTTTAGAAAATAAGTGTGTACGTATTTGGCCGTATACGAGTATATTATGTATTTAATTTTTTTTTCAAGAGATTTACGTCAAAGGTGATAAATATAGTTTTTCGTTTGTAGTATACAACGCTATCATTGTTAACAGTGCAACGAAGTGGGTTTCTACCAAGTGGGAATCTTTTTCAACCAAGTATAAAGGTGTTTAAAACACATTTAGTACAAATCAGACTAGAAAACTTCCTAAATTAATTGGGAACTAGCAGAAATCGAACTCGCAGCTCAGGATCGGAAAGCAGGTGTCTTACGAAGCAAACCACAGAAGTTTATAATATTGTATTACACAATTGTTGTATATAATCCAACCTGACGAATTAACTAACATGTAATAATCTCTTTCAACCAAGAAAAAACTATATGTGACTGATGTCAGTATGATAAAGTAAATAATATTCAGAGAGTTCGAATTGGTAAAAAGTAAAAAATCAATGTAGAATAAGCAAAATATGTGTGTCGATGTAAAAACATGGCGCTCAGTCCTCTATGCCTTCACCAATAGGGAAACGGCGGGATGTTATGTATGTACGTACTAGAAAACTTTTTTAACGAATGAGTACCAGCTGGAACTGAATATGATTTTACCGGGCTGAATAATAAAATCTTACCTCCTCGGTCATGGACATGAAATATTTTCAGTTTTTAGTTTTCTCCGTTGAAATTTATCATACGGCATGTGTGAACATTACAACTTTATTTTATTGAGCAAGCATTCGGTCTCTATGCCATTTTCAATTATTTTAATGAAACCGTAACATAATTTATTTAAAACTCAGCAAATATGTAATCCAACGAGCGCTAGATTCGTTAAAATTTCGTACAAAATGTACAATTCAAACAGAGGAATGGCGCACATTTAATATGAAATGGTGTAATACAACGTAGTATTAAATATTGTTTAATATAAATAAATAGTGCTCTGTCATGTCTCGGTATTTGTTGAGTGTGCGGTGCTTCAACACATTTTATTAAATCTTATGACAGCCTTCTGAAAGCTCTCCACTATGAAGAGGGAAACTTTATTTATATGACATATTTTCATTATGTTCTTCAATTTGCTTTTTTTTTCTATATATAAAAGTAATCATCATAAACAGCCCATAACTGATAATTGCTTATTATCAGTTATGACCACACCACTACCCACGCTCTTACGGGAAAATCGTGGTCATGCACCTTAATACAAACACAGTAATGATGACAGACTTAAGGTCCAACATTACTGAAAAAGAATGATTTTCAGCGAAGTAAAAATACTTGAAAGATTTAAGGACAAGAATCCAAACAACCCAGCAAGTAGCCAGTACTTGCGCGTAAAACTTCCAACACAGAAAAAATCGTCATTATTGTAAATAGGAGAAGTCAATAAATCAAAAGATGTACCGACGTATGGTTGAATGGAAATCTCTTCTCAAATTATTTATTTATTTAACACTTGATATAGATTTAATCCAGTTAAATCAAATAACAATTAAACGTTTAAATATAATATTGTATAATGACAACAAGAACAATGATACTCATGCCTTCCTGTGAAGTGGCTCAGTTATGGCTACAAAGTGTATTAAGTTGTTCAATCTTCAATGAATCAACCGATAGCAGAAAAAGTAATTCAATAAGGTCATTCCGTGTGCGAGAGGTAATGCTTTAAATATTTTAATAATAAACAGATTTTTTTTTTAAAGTAAGCATATCAAGCCATCTTTTAAATGGAAATTGATTGTTTCGGCTAACAATTGTTTCTTATTTATTTTATTTTATTTACTTATATTATTTATAGTTAAGGCAATAAAATTGTGGTTATTTAAAGACATTGTAATTCGTTTTATCAAACACTGTTTATTCCCTTTCCACAAAAAAAGTGGAAAAACAGCATTTTATAAAACAAATTACAAGTATTTCTTACTTGTTTCGTTTTATAGTGTATACGTTTCTCTTAAAGTTTAGTGTGAGATATAAACATTATATCCACCATTCTTTTTAAGGTAGGCAAAGAGGAGAGATTTTCACACCTTTTTATACATATGTAGGGAATACCGTCGTCCCTAAATATTGTCAACACGCACGGTCAACGACCGACGAACCAACCTTCGGACATTGTACAAAGGTCGCATACCAGAACATCAATATTGTTTACACGCAAATAATATTTACGTTACATTCCACGGTGGAAATAGAATGCATCACGCCGTCTCGCCGTTTCGCCAATAAATATTCTACCCACTATATTATCCGCAACGTCTGCAAACACCTCTGCACGCGCAGGAGTGAGATAAAGTAAATATTGCGGGCGCATTCACGCACATCTATAAATACCTACTTATCGACAAATAAAGATTATTATTCACTTGACCATTCATTGCTGTTTACTATTCATTGATTGTTCACTCTCACTTTCCGCATTCCTGAATCGACGTATTTTATTTTAAATACAAAACAATCATAATCATCACGACGTATCAATTAAGCATCCCGCTAAACATACACACATATTTCGTCTCATCTACATCCATACATCTCGTCATAAAAATGCCATATCATCTTCTTGCACACCTTTATTACATCTTCTATCTTTGTTTTCTGAGAAGTCGAGGAGAATCGTTTACGATATTTTTAAGTTTATCCCAGCATACACCTATTCATGATATTATGTGTGGTCTGAAGTTTCTGAGGGTTTTTTGCTGTAAGCGTCCATGTCTTAAAGTCATACCTTAGTACTGAAAGAATGCACTGGTTGTAGAACTTTTGTTCCAAATATATTGTGAGATCACTTTTGAAGATGTTGTTCAAACATCCAGATGGCCTGTTTACGTAAGCGATGTATAAAAAAATATATGTATTAAAAATCGTATTTTAAAAAGCAACTATTTCCTTTTCTCTCCAAAAGGTGCGTAACATTAAATCAATACAGTCAACATCTAAACTTCTCCCCTAGTCATAAAAAAACGATAAACTTTAAAATAACTCGTTGCTCGTGCGTTTGTGTACTTAGAAAATCTGTGTGAAATATATATTTTTTAATATCACTTATCGGTCAAGTGATTAGGCAGTCAGTACTGCCAATGGTAGGGGCTGAAAGCTTTAAGGATTGGGAACCTCATTCACGTGGCATGCAATCAAAGCACGCGATCAAGTCGATACATGAATTCTTTAAGGAAACAAGTCAAATTTTGTGATTTTCTATTCCCAATTCAATAAAAATTAAAACGAATATTGATCTCATGTTTTTTTTAATGATTTATGCTTTTTTATTTAGTTGCAACGAAAAGGCTCAAAGAATTTATTTTAGGCGGCTACTGAGCACATTAACACCTTCAGATATAAAAGTCCTCCGACAACAACGTATATATGACTTGTATAGTGCTATGTTATAATAATTTATGACCTCCGTAGTCGACTTGGTTAGATGATTTACTTGCAACTCGAGAATTACTAAAATGGTTTGAGCTCGTGGCACGAATGAATGAAAGAAAGTCTAAGAAAACAAATAAACATACAATTAATTATACATTTTTTAAATGAATGTAAAACGTTAGAGAAATCGTGGGAGCTGTATGAGAAGGTGTTAGGATGTAGAAAAAGTGAAACATATGTGTTGACTTAGAAAAGTCTGACGTTCTGTCTCTCGGCTTTCTCAAGTAGGGAAACCGCGAGGTATGTATGTTTTTATCTATAAAAAAAAAAGGTTTCTACTTAAGGCCTCAGTATAAAAGTCGGGTGATGTACAGTTAAATTGGATATCTCTTCCCTCAGCAGTATGTCAACAAAAGCTAATAGAAGACGTGTCGTTTCGATTAATTCTGATATGTTAAAATTTTAATATCTCGCGTTTATCAAGTGTCTTTTAAAACATGGAAAAATTTGGCAGAAATAAAAAAATGCACATAAATGCTTTTTTTTTTACGAATACTTTTGAACCTTATGGTATGTGCTTTTACCAACATTATCATTAGATTTAAATTTTAAAGTGAAATACAACTATATTGTTTTTTAATTATCACGCTTATTTTATAAAATTTTATTTTATTTTACATATGACAAGAAATATACAATACATAATTTGCGAAAAACACAACAGATAATTTAATTCGGACACACAATTTTAATGGATCTGGGTTTGTTGCCTTTCATTTGTCGTGTTCCCAGTAAACTAGGCTTTTGCCTGTATCTCACTGAGGACATAATACAAGCATATGTGGAAATCGTGATACAGGAAGATCTAGAAAAGTATTGTTGAACCAAGTGAGATAAATTTTGAAAGGAAAGTAAGTATTATGCGAAACACAAGAAACTATAATATATGAGAAGATAAATATATGAACGTCAACTAAAGGAGGCAAATGTGTGTGTTGTAATCTTTGGTGCACTGTTTTCTCTGCCTTTCCCAACGGGGAAATGACGTGATAATGTATTTATTTAAGTTGAATTTTTTTTTTTATATTTGACAAGAAATTTAATAAATACATTATTATGAAAAAAACAACACATAATTCAATGTGGACACACAATTTTAATGAATATAAATGTGTTGCCTTTAATTTGCCGTGTTCTCAGTAAAGTAGACTTTTGCTGGTATACTGAGGGCAAAATGTATTCATGTGTGTATGTAAGTAAGTAATTTAACCCGTAACGGCAATAGATCAGAAGGTCAAACTCTCTCTGTTTAATATGAAAATCATAAATAAAAAAGTGAAACAAATTAAAGACGTCTTGACCCTTTTAATGTGAACTTGAATGAAGATCAATTAAAAACTCCAAATTCAGTTGTTGAATCGGCCCAAGCACCGTCAGCCCATCAGATACAATGCATAATTATGACTATAACTGTCTAGAAACGTAACAAATGTCGGCAATGAAAGTAATTTCTTTCTTTGTAGTTTCCCTTTTCGGTAATAAAGCCAGCTTTACGGCTTCTCATTCTTTTTTCCGTGTTTACCTCAAAAAATATTTTTAAACTGACGATCTAAGCTACTTCGAGAATTTTTATGCTTTTACTTTTCCTATATAACATTTTCCATTCGTAATAAGTCCAGTTATTTGACATTTACTTGCTTTTTTGCCTTGAATTTTTTTGCTTTATTTAAAAGATAAAAAAAGCATTATTCAAAAATTTTAATATGAATGTAATTATATTCGCTATTTTGACATTATAGGCGTGAAATTTTTATTTTAATCTAAAAAAATTATCTTTGCCATATTCAAATTTAAATACCTTTATTTATTTAAACATTTTATTGTACAATGGCAAATAGGAATATTTTCAAAGCACTAGAATATAAAATAAAATTTAATTTCAAGTGCCGAGTGATATTAACATATTTTATTCGAGTTTTATACAAATGAAAAAATATTACATACATACATATCATTACATCACGGGTAGGCAGATGAAACATAGATCCAGACTTACCTATCTCGAAACACATCTTTCGGCTTTTCTACATCTACACACCTTCTCAAACAACTTCTACAATTTCAGATTTAATAGCGCATGGGGTGAAATGTATGACAGAATACGGAATAAAGTTATTAATGATAAGAATTAACTTAAGACTGATGTGTTGAGTAAGATGAAGAAGACTTTTTTGAGATGGTTTGGACACGTCGAACGAATAAATTAAGAAAAACTAACAAAATAATTTACAGTTCAAATGTGAGTGGAAGTCTTGGTAGAGATAGATCAAAGAAAGTATGGTTGGATCAGTGAATTATATTTAAAAAAGGAAACGGAAAGAGTCAGAGAACTCGTAGGAGTTGTCTAAGAAGGTGTATGGATGCAGAAGAGTTGAATTATGTGTGTCAAGATAGGAAAGATTGGAAATCTTTTTTCTCTGCCTACCCACACAGGGGAATGGCGTGATGGTATGTAAACATTATCCTTACGAAAAATCCTTGATTATATAAATCCGTAGCCTGATGGCAAAACGCTTCTCTCAGTTGGCGGTTATGAGTTCGATTTCCAATGGTGATTTAAATAAATATATGATTTTTAAATAAAAAGAAATATGACAATTTACGTGTTTGAGTTGTAATCTGTATAACGAAAGTGTAAGATAATACGATGTATAATTATATGTATTTTTTTTCAATAATATTAATAGATCAATTTCTTATCATTGTTCCAGTTCTATCCGCTCAAAGATCAAGAGGGAAGCAGAAAGAGGATGGCCCCGCCACGGACGGAAAGTCCTCCGCTCCCTCTGACAACTCCCTAGCAGGAGCAGGGGCTGGAGCAGCGGGCGTTGCGGGGGCCGCAGCACCCCCGGCTCCCCCTGTTACCACTGCGGGCAGCGGGAGCAACCAGGGTTCCAGGATTGGTCCTTATTTTGACCTCAATGCCTCGAAAAACGTCACGGCACTGCTTGGAAAAACTGCCTATTTGAACTGCAGAATCAAGAATCTTGGAAATAAAACTGTAAGTACTCAATACTTTATCAGCATTAATTTTTATTTAAAAACAAATCATTACCCAAGACGAGTATAATTAAAAGCACAATACAAATGGTTGAATTAGGGTACTTCACGCTAGTGGCACAGAAAATTACTATGTAAGAAAAATCGTAATAGGCATATCCTGTTGCATTTAGGGCAAGGAGCTTTAATACTTGAAGCTTGTCTGCGATTTCTTTCTCCATTGGGTTCCTGATAACTACCTAGTGATAGTTCGTAATAGGCACATCCTGTTGCATTTAGGGCAAGGAGCTTTAATACTTGAAGCTTGTCTGCGATTTCTTTCTCCATTGGGTTCCTGATAACTACCTAGTGATAGTTCGTAATAGGCACATCCTGTTGCATTTAGGGCAAGGAGCTTCAATACTTGAAGCTTGTCTGCGATTTATTTATTCTTCTTAAAATTGTCTTTCATTTCGTAAAATGTAGCATTTATTTGACGAATATAAAATGATTAAAAATAAACGTATTACCTGAAGTGTTCGTCGAACTCATTGTGAAAACTTGGAGGTTGATTCATTTAAGAATAATATTATTGATTTGGTTCCTATGTGAGGGCTGAAATTTCCAGAGGCATCGTTAGGTAATTATTTTTAGAAATTATAAAATAACGAAACATTCTTTGAATAAAAAGTAATATTCTATGGTTATTTGACACAAAAAAAAATAATATTACAAAATAATATTAATTTTGGTAGAACACTGTTTATATATCATAATATAAATAGGTCAAAACCCGTACTATGGTTGCCTGATGATTTTTTAATACAAGAGAGGAGCGAGAGAGGTATACTTGGATTCTCTACGAAAGTAATTCGAAATTTAAATCTCGGTGGGTCCGTGATACTGAACGAATTTTAAATATCTAACTAACAATTTTTTAACCGGTGTAAAAGGGGACGATGTATAAATGATATATATATAAACAAATTTTACATTTATGAATATGTATTTTCATAAATGTAGAATTTGTTTTACTTCCGTGAATATTTCACGGGCTGCAACTAGTTTATATAAATAGGCCAAAATCCGTACGATGGTTGTCGTCAAAGAAAGAATACGAGAATTGAATTGTGAATAAAAGAGAGCGAGAGACGAATACTTAGATTCTCTGCGAAAGTAATTCGAAATTTGAATCTCGGTGGGTCCGTGATAAATGAACGAATTTTAAATTTTAAATACTTAGCTAACAATGTTTGAACCGGTGTAAAAGGGGACGATGTATAAATGATATATATATATATATAAACAAATTCTATATTTATGAATATATATATTTTCATAAATGTAGAATTTGTTTTACTTCCGTGAATATTTCACGGGTTGCAACTAGTATTTATTTCATTCCCGGCTAAAACGAACATCCATTTTTTAATGCATTCAAACCAATGAAATTCATAACATACAGTAGGCTGTTTCATTCAGGTGATCCATTGTCACTAGAAGACATTCGTGGGTAGTAGCACTGTACGGGTTCGAACCGCCGTCCACCCGCACGGAAGTGCAATGCGTAATCATGCAGCTATGAACCTCTTATTCATTGTCAACAGAATTCACAAAGATGCTCTTAAGTTGATTAATTATCACCAGATGTTACTTCAAAAGAAATCAACATAAAGGGATTATATTATACAATAAAAAACAAAACAAAAATATGTTTACCATCACTAACATATTATTCAGCGTTTAACACTTACATATTAAGAATAATAATAAATTATCCCAGTAAATTTTCAATACTGCAATGCAACACAAGCTACAAAAAGCAAAACACAAAATCAAAGACAACACAAAGCCAAAAACTAACCGGAAAAACAAATATTAATTTAAAAAAAAAAACGATTTTTATACTTGCTAACCGATTTGTAACATGTCTTTAATGCGTTGTCAGGTCACATTATCTTCATCCTCCTGACTATATTTCACAAGTCCTCCTTTACACCATCCATCCATAATTTCTTTAGATATGCATCTTCTCCTGTCAACCTTCCAAACCTCCTAACCAGCCCAAGCAACCATCAGTCGATATACTCTGCGGGTCCTAGAGCGATGTGGCCGTACCACCGCAATGTGGTCTCCTTCAGTTTGTCATGTATGGGTTTCACTTTGAGACTTCCTCTGATATATTCGTTTTATGCTTTATATCTCCGTTTGCATCCTTAGCATCCTTATCTCTGCTACGGGATGCTTGTGTTTCTGTACTCTACATTTCGCATCACACAGCATCAGTATTATATGCTCTTCTATTCTTCATTTGAATTGCCTCATTTGAGCTGCATGAAAACCAGCCAAAATTTAACTTATTTGATAAATTAAAAATATACATTTGAGCATTTTAGTATTTTTTTTATATTTACAATTTAAATAAAAATTATAATTAAAAGCGGTTCTGGGTTCCAGACTGCAACAGCTGTGAAAAAACTCTCGACTTCGATGGTCGCTATGAATATTCAACAAGAGAGTTTCACAAGAAGCGACAATTGGACGATAATATGCAAACGAGATCTAATCCACATTCAAGCTGTTTTGAGATATTTGAGAAAATGTATCACAAGGGATTTGATACATTGAATTGGTATCACAAACAAAGGTTACGGTATTAAGTGGTTGATATAACTGTTGTGGGCGTGTTTATGTTGTAGTGCAAGATGGACAATCAGAGTTAGCATAGTACTTGATCGGGACTAGCTAGTTCTGTTAACCATTAAATTACTAGCAAGTCTTTAGCAATCAAACACAAAGGATAGTATTTTTTTTAACTTAAAATGAAACAATTAAAAAACACACTTCTCATCTAATTAACATTTTAACAAGTATGTTAACAAAGTAGGATGTTTCAAACAAAAACGTAAAATACATTTTTTGGATTGGCTATTTTTTGCATATATTCGTATACGACAAATACGTCTTGCTAACTAAATTCGGGACGTGTAAAAAGTTCAAAAAAAAACTGTTAATTAGAACGAACGTGAAGAGGTTTTATATTTCGTTTTCTTCCCTTGTTCACTTTTAATTGAACCAACTTAAGTTTTTTTTTATATCGTCCTTCTAAATAAATTTATACCAAGGAGAGTATAAATTATGAAAGAAAAGTTTTAAATGATTTCTCTTAAAAATCTGTAATTTCAAACACTGTGCTATCTGAAGATTTGGACTTCTTAAAACTACGTTAAATTTATTCTTAATGAAGCATAGAATTATTTCTTAAATTTATCTTAAGCACTCTGCTATCATAAAATTTTGCTTTAAATTTGTGTTAACATATTCTTTGCAAAATAATCAGCCTCTTTTAGTTATCTTACTAGGGTTTTGTCTGTGGTCAGACAGCTTATTTACACGTGCGAAATTCACACATAATATACTAACAATCCTGCAGCCACTTGTGAGATTTAACAACTCTCCTTATATATTTTTTGGGCACTATTATTTCATTCAAAACAGTCATAAGTTGTGTATACTAACATTAAACCGAGTCTATCGAAATAATGTGACTATACTTGCATCCAGTCCAAAAATATAAATTTAACAAACTCTCTTATTTTAAACATTTAAAAATATCATTTTATAATTTAACGTATTCAACAATTTTCACTTTAATGTAAATTAATCTGGCGGGCTTATTGCCAGGCGGCAACCTCTTCCAAACAAAAGTGTATAAAGGAAATTACATGGTCGCAAAACAAAATTTTCTAAATTATTCACCTCTACAAAATTGATGAACAATATACACAGTAAAAATACAAGTGCGATATCAATAAAAAATATAAGGAAAGGATTGTGTAGAGAAAAAAAAAGGTCAGGAATAAAATCCGTTTTATTAGTGAATTGAAATTAAGAGTTTTTCAGTCACTTTATAAAACATAAGAATGATGGACCGAGTATAACATTAATGTATAACTGGCTCCAGAGTCTCACTGAATGAACAGTAAAGTTTAAAGGTTGAATTGTTTACAAGCTAAGGGCTAGTAAAATGACATTTTTTGAAAGAGGTATTGATCACGGGAAAACACGGAACCAGGACGCAACGCAAATCTTGTTTATCACGTTTAAACATGTGATCGAGATACAAAATATTAAACAAAAGTCATAACAAGTTTCATATAGTTGATAAAATGCATATATTTGACCATGCGGCTTGGGTATCGATACACGGCTAGTATCGTACTTTTATCTTCAATACATTTTATATCTAAATTTATTGCTGCCCTGACACTTGCGAAATTGATCTTATTAAAATTGTTGTGGCATTCTTGATTGACATGTAACACGAAAAATTCTACATGAATTATTTATGTTTTTTTTTGTGATTGTTATGTATTATAATTGCGATTGTTTAAATACTTTTGAAAATTGCCTTTCCGATGTAATAAAATACAATAATTATTAGTATTATATTCAAACCAGTGGGTGACCTTACGATTATAATGTCAACAAATCTTCTCTCTCGCATATTGTTCGAATTTCATAACTGCGACCACATCTGATTTAAAGAGGAGTTATGTACAATTGATGCTATTAATTTCAGCATGGATAATGTTTATTGGCTGTATTATTCATCACTATATAACTTGATTAAACCCAACGATTCACATCCCGACAGTTAAGTCCGTAAGATACCAACACAATATCGTAATCAATTTATGATATATTTCATCATACGACAAAAATTCTGAATCACATCAAATATTTCTTTTCATGTAAGAATAATGGTTTGAATGACGTTAATTTGATATTAAGGTTTAAAATTATTGTACAGATAGATCTTTAGAAGTACATGATTTAGATATTTTAATGATAAATTTCGTTTTTACTAAGCAATGCAAAACCTCCCTCTGACATACTATTTAGCCTTCTCGCAGATTTCCTGAAATACTATATTTAACAGTAATTAAACATTATGTAATCATATTTAGAGTTGTGTTTATCTACCGATAAAGTGATGCAAACAGTTTCGAGGGCATTTGATGATACCGCTGTTATATCATGTATCTTTATAATTCACTAGTTTCCAGTCGATTAGAATAGAGATCAATCATTTAGAACACGAGAGGAATGCAGAATTGATGATAGCGCTGTTATATCATGTATCTTTATGATTCACTAGTTCCCTGTCGATTAGAATAGAGATCAATCATTTAGAACACGAGAGGAATCCAGAATTGATGATAGCGCTGTTATATCATGTATCTTTATAATTCACTAGTTTCCAGTCGATTAGAATAGAGATCAATCATTTAGAACACGAGAGGAATCCAGAATTGATGATAGCGCTGTTATATCATGTATCTTTATAATTCACTAGTTCCCAGTCGATTAGAATAGAGATCAATCATTTAAAACACGAGAGGAATCCAGAATTGATGATAGCGCTGTTATATCATGTATCTTTATAATTCACTAGTTCCCAGTCGATTAGAATAGAGATCAATCATTTAGAACACGAGAGGAATCCAGAATTGATGATAGCGCTGTTATATCATGTATCTTTATAATTCACTAGTTCCCAGTCGATTAGAATAGAGATCAATCATTTAGAACACGAGAGGAATCCAGAATTGATGATAGCGCTGTTATATCATGTATCTTTATAATTCACTAGTTCCCAGTCGATTAGAATAGAGATCAATCATTTAGAACTCGAGAGGAATCCAGAATTTCCTGATAGTTGAATAAGTCCAAAATAAATTTTTGCGACACCTTTATTACAAAGAGTATAGATTTTACCTACGGCTTTATCTCATATATTTTAATGAGTATACTTATAATAGATATATCTTAAGCGTGAAAAGAGATCCACGTACCTGTTGACGCATACACAAATTGCTAACGGACAAATCTCAAACCCTTTGTGGGACGACTGCTGTTTAATTTATTGGAAAATTATTAACCCCATTGAGATTTAAGATTCTTCGCAGTGCCGTATTCACGAACAAGGACTTTGTATATATTTTTTATTGGACCTGGAACCAACGTCTTACCAATAAGATAAAACATTGATTTCGGGATTGATTCGGAGGTCGACTTAAAACGACAGAAGTGTGTATAGCAATATTCACTTACTCGAATGACGCTACACAGTTGAACCTTACACACTGTTCCAATTTCAAAACTACGGTACATGCTCGCCAAATAATTGTTTTTTTTTTTTCATAAACTTGTAAGCCATTCGATAGTAATCACCTTTATTATCTTCTGCTCGAAATATTTTTAAGGTAAAAATAACTGGAATAAGCAGTAAACATGATGAAATGTTAATTTTTGTACTTAACTTTTGTATTATACAACTAATGAATAGATTACTATGTGGCAACCAACTAGAAAAACAATTTAAGGGGCCCTGTGTAAAAACTAGAATACAACCTCAATATTTAGTAAAATGTAGTTTCTAACAGAAATTGAACCTGAAGTCTCCGGCTCAGGAAACAGACGTTTTATCCACAAGGCCCCGAAGGTCATTAGTTTTCATAAATTGAAAATGATTTAAATCGCGTTTAAAAGCATTTTTATTTTATGTATATTTGTTCGTGACTGAATGCAACATACAACTAGATTTATTGAATAATTTGGTAATATTTTTAACTGCTCCTATTCTAAAAATGAAAGCAAACACTAAAAAATATTAGAATATGTTCAATTTGTTACACATTTTTAGATGGTGTCTTAGAGACTTTAGTTAAAAAGTGAAATTTGAACTTTTCACAATCACTAATTAGAGATCCGGTAACCAATTGAATAATACCATTAGTAACTTTATTCAATTACCATGTTATAATTTGAACCCATTAGCTGAGTAACTAAGTTAGAATATAACTATTTTTTTATTGTTTCTAACGCTGTTAATGGTAATGAATATCCCAATATCAATTTCCATTTATACATCCCGTGTTTAACGAAACGATTTTTAGAAACATCCTAAGGGACGGCATTTAATTACAAAATATTTCGACTAGACGACTTACGCAGATCAGTACTGTTTCATCAATTATCACCCCAAGCTAACTTACTTAAGCTTACAAAGTAGTACTTAAATGCCACTGTACAAAGTAAGGTCTAAAGGTTAAGTAATTTTACGAAACGTAAACCTGTTTTTGGTTCCATGAAATTATACAGTTTTTATCAAGTAGTACTATTTTTTATCGAGTATTAGTATTTTTATCGAATATCAGTATTTTTATCGAATAGCAGTATTTTATCGACTATTAGAATTTGTATCGAGTATTAATATTTTTATAGAATATCATTATTTTTAAAGAGTATCAGTATTGTTATCTAGCATCAGTATTTTTATCGAATATCAGTGTTTTTATCAAGTATTAGTATTTTTATCGAGTATGAGTGTTTTTATCGAGTTTTAGTATTTTTTACGCTCAACTAGTTTCGAACGCTAGAATAGCTACCAGACGTGATTTGTTCTTCCCTATATGAATTTCAAAGTAAATTGTATTTTAATCAGGAAAATCTAAATTAAACACTTTGATAAAACGTTAGTCTTTATTTATTTACTTAGTGACAGCTATTTCGCCATACAACATCAGCGTTTAATATCTCTCTTAACTCTTTCATCATTTGAGAAAATAAATTGATAATTTCTAAAAAAACATTATTGACATAGGTTTAAGGTCTGCTTGTTATTAAGTTCCTATACAATTTAAGGTAATTTCATTCCAAATCCCTTCAAAATAAATATTGAACCTTTTTGGCATAAATACTCATTTGATATAACTAAAAAATATGACTGTCTAATATCACTGTAAAATATTATATATCATGTAAACATTTTTGCGTATATATAGCCAAGAAGCAAAACATCACCCACAGTTTGACGAAGCCATTTTATGGGAAAATAGCTGTCACTGAGTTAATAAATAATAGGTATAGAACTATCAAACCGTTTAATTTTGATTTTCCTAGTTAAAAATGGATTTTTTTAATCGAATATCGGCATCGTAAATTAATTGTTTAGATTTTTGGCTATTTGGGTATTCCGGAAGCTGTGCACAATATTTTTATTTATGTGTTGTATATTTATTGAAAGGTTTCAGTCGAGAATAGTGTATTTTTCTTTATTTTAACGTGTTTATTGTGTTATTGCGTAAAAGTCGATTTTGATTGCGTAAAGATTTCATTGCGTTCGTTTTATTGCCTAATACTTCAATTGAATACATCTTTTTAATATTAACAATGTCAAGTGGAACCAAAATCCGGCTGTCTAATTATTTTTTCTTAAAAAACTAGATTCATTATGTGGTTTTAGTAAACATTTTTTTCTGCCTTTAACAGGTAGAGATTTGGGTAACGTTTGCAGCTTTAGGAAGCATTTAAAGACAACTTTTTTTAGAAAATCTGATGAAACTTTTTGACTATATGAACACGTGTACTATGTTATATACGAGTATATACTCAACTGAAAGCCGAATGTATTACTACCACATATCGGAAGATATACACAAGTTCCTTTGTAGTTCATTTTTCTATTTTAAAGAGTTGACAGGTTTCTACGTTTTTTTTTACAAAATACGTTTTTCTTAACATACACAGATGCGGGTATACCTTATCTTAAAGTCACAGTCACCACATACTTGTCGAAACTCTCAAAAAGTTTTTTTTTTTCAATCTGTCAATAAAAGTGGGTTTGAATCCCGAGTTAGAGCGCCCTTGAGGGTCTGATCTCTAAATGCCGCCATATAAATTATCCTTTAATTATTATTTTTATTATTATTTAATCGACACATCAATCGAACACCCTTCCCACTGACGACCTCAAAAAATAACTACAGCAACTGTCACAAGTGCTTGCTGTTGTCATGTAATTTTGAGGTATTGGGTTTCCCTTGTAACCATTGTTATATTTATAATTTTATTATTTTAACGTTCCACCTAAAGTTTTAAAGTAACGCTTTATAAAAGAAGTCAAAAAGCAAAGCGCCCTGACATTGGTAATTATTAATGGGATACAAGTCAAATATTTACTATTAAAAAAAACAGGATGATGGCAATGCAAAATATCACTTCTATTCCATACACCATTGTAACCGGGAATAGTGCCTGTGATATTTGAATTAATGTCAAATTTATTACGATCAAATAATGATTAAGCATGAAAATTCCGGTGGAGATTGTTAAGGCATTTAAAAAAACCCTGCCCCTGGTTTGATGGTTCAAAAGATGGTTCTAAGATCATATTGCAACTACTGTAATATTTTATTTATAGTTAAGGCATTAACATTGTGGAGGTTTAAAGACATTGTAATTTGTTTTATCAAACACTGTTTATTCCATTTTTTGTTATATAAGTCCATTTTTCTTACAGCGCTGGTTAAAATATATTATATTTTGATAGACAACGTCCTATCTTTAAGCTTGAACTTTTTATAAAATTTAGCCTTTTTTGCCGTACTGGCATTTAATATGTTATTTATAGTTAAGGCGTAAATATTGTGGAGGTTTAAAGACATTGTAATTTGTTTTATTTTTATATAAGTCAAAAAGTGGAATAAACAGTGTTTGATAAAACATATGAGAATATTGATTTAATTCATCGCTTTTTTTATTACTTGGTTCAAAAGTTTCTATTATACTTATAAAGCCTTCATTTTTACTATCAAAAGCCTGTATGGCGTAGTTGTTGAGACGCTTGTCTTCCATCTTGGGGATTGCGGGTTTGGTTATTTTTGATGCCAGAACAAAACAATCAACGGGTTCCAGTCTGGTTATAGAAGTCGTATGTTAACAATACTCGCAT
>CATKWJ010001085.1:0-34815 GCA_949825065.1 Odontocerum albicorne
TGCGTGCATTTAAAAGAATCCATAGGATAAAAATACAAAATGAAGGGATGAATGTGAGATTTATTGTTAAGTAACATAAAGAAAAACACGCGGAGATTGTTTGGGGACGAAGAATGAATTAATGAATAAAGTGTAATACCAATAAATATGCAGAGCAAATGTGAGTAAAAGGAAAGTATTTGTTGAATCGAGTGAATTATATTTTTAAAGAAAGAAGTTTCAGAACTAAGAGAATTTGAAAGAGCTGTATGGATATGGAAAGTGCGAATCGAGATAGGAAATTTTGACTCTTTTTTCTCTTTTTTTATCCCAGCAAGTTTGTATCCTTGTAAGTTTTCTTTTAGAAATAACGTTGAAAACGTGTAATTAGCACCAATCCACGAAACTTTTGTCCTATTAGTTAGAAAAGTTTCCCGTTTGACAATAAAATCGATCACCATTTGTATATTTTACAATAAATTCCTTAAATAAATAAAGAAGCAAGAGGCAAAAATTGGGTTTTTAATCAGTCTATGACAGAAGTAATATGTATATCTACAGTCTATGACAGTAGTAATATTTATATCTACAAACATTTATCGCTGAAACTCTTCCATTACCTAATTGAATTATCAATCTCGTCAAACTCACATTTCTTTGATTGCCTTCACTATTAACAGATTGACAAGGGGAAAACCAGTAAGTTACTATTTTTATATGCTTACTCATTCGAGTATTGCCTTTCATTTCTTCCTTTGCACCATGATTCCCTCACCAAAAAGTGTTGCACTTTGTTCCAATAAATTAAATATAGTTAAAGATTATTTTCTATTCTTGGAATTATGTAATGGTTTTCCTGAAACAGAGCAAAGTACGAGTAAGTCGTTTGAATTTGAAATATCTATTGGTGAACGAATATGAACACACCTACTCGTTAATGAGCAAAAAATAATACGTTTCAACTGAAAATATTATATCGATTGAACAAAGGTTTGTACGTTAAAATGTATAAAGAGCCCAATTTAGATTTAACATGTTTTGAAATAATTAACTAAAGATCATACAACTTTTTACCGAGGAAAGTATCAAGGAGGTAGTTGGAGGAATTTTATTTAAGGGAATAGTATATAGATATGAGCGAGGTGAAATACGTGTGCTTGGATAGAAGGGTCTTCTTCTTCCTCTTGGTCTAGGTCGTATGACCTGATTGTGACGGTGGGATGTCCTGGGATGATGACGTCCAGCTGTTCTTTCACCTTTTCGGCGGCCTTCCGGGTAATCTCCTGCTGCTAGGGTTTTCAGTCTTAGCAATTTTCGCAAGTCTCGTATCCTCCGTGCGGTCTACATGATCCCTCCAGAAGCACCTTCTGCTTCTTCCCCACCTCACTATGTCTTCAACACCACAGACAGACTTTATCGTCTCATTTCTGATCCGATCTCTGAGAGTTCTGCCTGCGATGGAACGTAGAGTTCTCATTTCCGCCACTCTGAGAAGGTTTTTTGTCCTGTTGGTATCGGCTCTCATTATTATCCCATATATCATGATGGGGCGGATGCATGTCTTATATATCCTGACCTTCCTTTCGATTAGCATGTGTTTGTTTCTCCATATAGTGTCCCGCAGGCAGCCAGCCAAAACTGTCGCTTTATTAGTTTGTGCTCGTACTTCACTATATAGGTCAATGTTGCTGGAGATCTAAAAGGTGTAGCTATAAAAGGACAAGGCTTGCTGCTGAACACTGAAAGCACGTGGCATAGTTAATAATTGATAGTTCAGACCAGGAAATGAACAAGTTATCAAAAAAAAAAAATTGTACCTTTACTTAAAAGGTTAAAGTAAAAGAGAAATGTATTATCTTAACAAAATTAAGAAAACTATTTTTTGTGTTCGAACCTCAGAGTACAGGGATGAATGGAGAGGAATCTTTAAGACCTATCATGTGAGTGATGATGTTCAGTCATAAGCATTGTAACTCCCATGTATGGATGATTAATTTAGGCGGATTGTCCAATAAGCACTAAATCCGCTAAAAACCTAGATACTTCGTAGAATAATTGGACTAATATGAACTTCAAACTTTAAGGCAAGCCAATATAGTATTCGTGAAAATGACATGTAAACTTGGACTTGGTCCTAAATGGACTTGGACTTAAATGCTTGGACTTAAACTTGGACTAAATGAACTTGGACTTGGACTTAAATGCTTGGACTGAATACATTGAAAGTAATGATGAATTTTGATAATTCAAGCTGCTCTCTAAATGAGTAACAGAGAGAAGAATGTAGCGATACTGTCCACGAATCATTTATGTCGCGTTGCTTCAGTTTACGAGGTTTATTAAAAATCGACCCTAGATCATGAAAATATGTGACGCCACTGTATCTTAGGAAAATTGTTGTATAGGGATGTGCTCGTATAACATTTATGTTGTGTACTGTAAAACTTAGCGGGTTTTATTGTCAAGTGGCAATCTCTTTCAATCAATAAATATGTCAAACAAGGCTTAAGTGAAAACCAGACTGAAACTCTCTTTTAAAAAATATATCAATGGGGATTAAACCCGCAGCCCTCGGGGTGAAAATCAAGTGTCATACCAATCAGGTCACATAGGACAAACGTTCAGCTTGTCAGATATTAGTATAAAACGAAAATTTAACAGAATAGTATTAACAATAAAAAAAAACTCTGCTATCAAGATTACTGTAAACAAACCAAAGAGAATATAACACGAATGAAGTTAAACTTTTAGCGTGTGTCCTAGTAGGACGTGCTGATGATGATGTTGTTGACATCGCTGTATTCGCTTTAGTCGAATTCTGTGTTCCTTTTCGTTCGGGGTCATCAATTTAGCGGGATGCTTTACTGATACGCCGTGATGATTTTGATTTGTTTTGTATTTAAAATAAAATACGTCGATTCAGGAATGCGAAAAAGTGAGAGTGAATAATCGATAAATAGTAAACAGCGATGAATGGTCAAGTGAATAAAAATAAGTGATCTTTATTTGTCGATAAGTAGGTATATATACAATTTCAGAACGGGGCGCGTGAATGCGTCCGCAATATATCTTGATCTCACTCCTGTGCGTGCCGAGGTGGTCGCAGACGTTGCCAATGATATAGTGGGTAGAATATTTATTGCCGAAACGGTGAGACAACGCGATGCGTTCTCTTTCTACCGTGGAATGCGACGTAAATATTATTTTCGTGTAAACAATATTGACGTTCTGGTATGTGATCTTTGTACATATTCAAAGGTTGATTCATCGGTCGTTGACCGTGCATGTTGACAATATTTAGGGATGTCTGTATTCCCTACAAACTCATTAAAATGTATATATTTCAAGACTCTTGCACGACAGCGTACGTGGTCTAATAGTTAAGACATGTGTTTTCCAGCCGCCCGAGGTAGTATTTTTCTATGGAATCCAGATTTGTTAAGGATTCCACTACGGTCACCACTTAAATCTTCTTCAACATATTTCTGGTTGATTAAAACGGGTTACCCGCCCGCTACGCAGTGTACAACAAGAGTGTAATACAATTATACAAAGAATCAGGATTTAAAATAAATACGCCCATTTATCATTTAAGATACGTTTAATTCGATTGAAAATGTTAACAGCCTTAATTACTTTTAACAGTGTTGAATATTGTGAATACATTCAATTTAAAATGTTCATTTTAACCTATCGATAACACGTAAAAAAATTACTAATTATTTCACTTCAGTGAAAACTGTAGCATGTTTCAATTTATCCGGTTTTTGAATATTTTAAAGCCTGTAATGGAAAGCGACAATTGACGGATATACGCAAAAAAGATCCAACGCAATCCATTTTGTTAGTTTAATTTACCAAAATGAACATATTTTTCCATCTTATTTACCCTTCATCCATTAAATCAGTTGTATGGTAATCTATTGATTGTTATGTATATTGTCATGTAATTAATAATCTATTGTTATTAATTAATAATATTGTTATTAATTACAATAGTACAATAATAATAATTATTGTTATTAATTAATAATAATTAATAATCTATTGTTAATAATTAATAATAATCTAGTGTTATTAATTAATTTAGTGGTATTAATTAATTATTAATTAATACTCTATTGTTATTAATTAATAAATAATCTATTGTTATGTATATTCTTATGTAATCTATTGTTATATAATCTATTGTTATATAATCTATTGTTATGTTAACATATCCAAAGTCTTGTTTGCGCTACCCTGAAGATGAGGTGTGCACCTTGAAACCGGTAGGGTTATACCGTCACAAAAAAGTGGAATAGACAGTGTTTGATAAAAATAAATTACAATATCCAAATTGTTATGTCGGACATTTTGAAAAATTTGACTTGGATACAAAAACATTCGGAACCATTTATCGATCCTCCCGGTTTAGAACCTCTAAATGAGGCACAAAACTCGTGACGAAAGAACAACTTCACAATTCGGAAAGCCTTCGAGTGGGTTGATGAAGATCATAAAACTCCTGAATGACCTCAGTCTTAATTATGTCGGTATTTGGCCAGACATACATATCGTCGAAAGTCCCTTTATATTGACAATTATTGGTTCCCCACTCCTATTGGAAACACACAGATATTCAAATATGCAATAGAAATTTGATAACGACAGTTGCACGTTGTAACGCAATAAATGTGTAACTAACTTCATATCTGGTTTGTAGATAGTTATAAGGTAGATATTATTGTGTTTAGAAGGGTGTTTCTTGTCATTTCCTAAATCTTAGGTTTTACTCAGAGATCGGTTATTGAATTTATTTAAGTATTGTTTTTATTGAAATATTCCTTATAATTTAGTATTTTCGTTGCCGTTTACTAAGACTTTTTTTCAACTTTAGAACTGTAACGTTGATTGAATTAGGTTGACTGTATTTGATTTTTGTAAGTTATGTATCCTGAATTAATATCTCGTATTTGAAAATGAAGATATGTAATATTTTATTTTATAAATATGGCTGTGATACATAAGGGACACTTCATATAATTTATTTTGTCAATAAAATACAGAAGACTTTTAGGACCATTTAAGTTATTTTGTATAAAATATCGCAAAACATTCAAAATATGCGTTAAATCTCTTTTGCTTTTATTTACGTCAGAATAGATTTAACACCATCTGAACAATACCGCTATAGCGGTAACCGAGCACCGTAATTTGAAAGATCAATAAGCAAAACATAGAACGGCTTCTATTCATTAAAATTATTCTATTCATTAAAATACTTCGATTCATTAAAATACTTCTATTCATTAAAATTCTTCTATTTGTTTTTTGTTAGCGAGAGTAATAATTGCATTTGTGAAAGTAATCCTGATTTTAGCGAGAGTAATAATTGCATGTGTGAAAGTAATCCTGATTTTAGCGAGAGTAATAATTGCATGTGTGAAAGTAATCCTGATTTTAGCGAGAGTAATAATTGCATGTGTGAAAGTAATCCTGATTTTAGCGAGAGTAATAATTGCATGTGTGAAAGTAATCCTGATTTTAGCGAGAGTAATAATTGCATGTGTGAAAGTAATCCTGATTTTAGCGAGAGTAATAATTGCATGTGTGAAAGTAATCCTGATTTTAGCGAGAGTAATAATTGCATGTGTGAAAGTAATCCTGATTTTAGCGAGAGTAATAATTGCATGTGTGAAAGTAATCCTGATTTTAGCGAGAGTAATAATTGCATGTGTGAAAGTAATCCTGATTTTAGCGAGAGTAATAATTGCATGTGTGAAAGTAATCCTGATTTTTTTTTCAGTAATCTTTTATGTAACCACATTTCAAAAAAAGCTCTCAGTTCAGTTTATTGTGGATTAAAAATTTTTATTAAGAAGATTTTTAGGATAATTTAAATTATGTTGTATCAAATATCGCGATATATTTAGAATGTGTGTTAACTTTATTTTGCTTATTCACGTTTGAATATATTTAACGATCATCCGAACAATACAGTTATAATGGTTACCGAGCACCGTGATTTGAAAGATCAATTAAACAAAACATCGAATGGTTCCCATTCATTATTATGAATTTCAATAGGTTATTGTTAGCGAGATCAATAAATGCATGTGAAGTGATAATTGCATATCAATCTATTGTGTGGTCACTTTTCAAAAGCTCTCAATACGGTTTATTTGTGGTTATTAGATCCACATTTACAAATTTTGACCATCACCAATCACAAGTAAAAACCAACACGTTTTACAAATTAACCCGATAAAGTCTATATAAAGTTAAACGTACATCAACAAAGAATTTACATCTAAAGAATTGATTGTTATTTTACGTTCATGCGTAAACCCTCAAGATATCCAAATTTACGATGCGAACATGTTATAAAGTATGACCAGGATATAACATTGTCTTTGGTCCCAGTAATCGAGCCACTGGAGTATGCAAGTAACTCTCGTACTGGACAAACAACAACACTTGCACACATCTAGTGCGAGACAATATCATTAACTGATAAACTGATTTACCACACTTGTACCCTTTTTTTACTATTATTTTTTATTTTGCACAATTTGGAATTTAACTCGACAACCTCGGATGTAAATTAAGCGTCTTACCAACTGCCACGAAAAAGGATCCATGCCAGTGGAACTTAAATAAAAATCAAAACATGTATTAGAGTCATTCATCTGGGGGTTTTAATATAAACGGCAAAAAAAAACTACAAACTATCAGTGATAAGACGCGTCTGAAATATTAATTATTTTTTAAAATGTCGGGACTTGAACCCGAAACCGCAGTAAAATGCTCACGTTAATGACTTTGTGAACCAACAAAACGACCTCGTAAATTCGGAAGTAGATTTACGTTTCGCCAATACTTCAGCTATTAAGCTCGTAAATGAATCTTAAGAGGCGCCCCTTTATAATTTGCAACTTGAAAATGTACTTGATTTAGTATTTTATTCCTTTAATAAAACCACAGACTAACATCCAAACAAAAACAAAATACTTAACTAAGAATTTCAAGTTAAGTTCGCATTTTATTTTGATTGCTCTATTTATTTATTTATTCTAAATTTGATACAGGTTTAACCCAAATACATTAAATAACAAACAAACGAAAAATATGTTTAAGTATAACACAATAACAACAAGTATAATACATTGTTACTAATACTTATTTATGAAGTGATTTAGTTATAGTGGCACAGTATATTAAGGAGTTTAATCCCCGATATATCCACCAAGATGTGGAAGATATCAATATCTAAAAATTCATTCAACAAAATCATTCCGTGTACAAGTGGTGATGCTCTTAATAGGTCAGTTCGTGAATAGGACACCAAAAACATTCTTAATTCACGGTGGCATAAATAATTATCTGTTATATTTAAAGGGTTTGCTATTTTTCATGTTAACAATTTGTATATTATATTAAGAAACAGATGCGTATATATTTTCCAACACTTAATGAGTAATATCCAAACATACCCTTGAAAATGAGGAACAGAGCCATGGGTAAAATTTAAACTTTTTGCAATGAAGGTGTCGCAGAAATCTCTTTTAGACTTGTTAATAATCGGGGATCTCTGAATTCTTCTCGGGTTTCATATGAACCATGCTCTAATCTATGTAAAATATCACGGGAATCTTTCTAGTATTATGTTAGAAGTATGAGAATACTTGTGAATTCAATCACAGTATATAATCCATCAGGAACACAGAGATGCAATAAAACTCATCCACCTTGCTTCGACCACAGCCTACCACTTCGTATCCTTTGAAGCCACCCTACAAACTATTTCAAGTGTTTATGAAAGAAAATCGAATTCACTTACCTCTGAAGAAGGTAGCATAACACATCTTTATTTTAGACTCAATGACGATATAACGATTATTATTTACGTTTTGATGAATAGATAAAACATTTATTATTTTTTTAAATCGTTTAATTTTTTTCATCTCTTAACCTGAACTATAAATATTGGATAAAATATTATGTGGAGTTAGATAATAATATCCATTTGTTTTTCAATTACGTAAAATAGTTTTTGTCATACTATAAAAGTTTCCGAGAATGTGTACGTAGATATAATATTTATTTTTATTAAAATAGAAAAATAACGCGAGGTTGAAACACGTGTTTACTCGTCAGTCTCTCTGTGTCAAAATTATCAAAACGCAAAAAAAATCACTGAAGCTACAAAAAAATATTTATTTTTAGATCGCCATTTACTGATTGAAGTCAAAACAATTCACAGAACAACACAATTGGATTGTCAGACCTCATTACAACTAAAACTAAAAATATCAACTTGAAAAAGTTTTCTATTTTATACCGCTATTTTACTTGTATTTTTTTTGTACTGTATGGCATCACACTTTCATTGAATCGAATATAACCTGATGAGCTAATTTTCAAGTAGCAATATTAACTAACCAGCTAAAAAGATGTTAAAGAAACTTCAAATAAAAATCAGATTGAAATGCTTTAAATATAGTTGGATTTAAACCAGAATCAAATACCTGCGTTGGAAGACAAGCGTCTAACTAAAAAAGTTCACGGTAAAAGGGAGAAGATGATATTTTTTAAATAAATGTTAAAACGAAAATATTTTTTTATCATTGTGGAAGAATGTTTTTATAAAACATGATTTATATTTCGAAATGGCTGTCCATGGAAAAAGGACTTCATTTATTAAAAATATAAAAAAAACTGTGCAGCAAAATGATTCCGCCTAGAGCTATAAAACATAGATTCTAAAAGTGTTTAAAAAGCTTTCAGTCGGTTGGTGAAGGCTATTTTTAGGATTCAGGGTTATACGGTTAAAAAATTGTTTATAGATTTTGATGTTCAGGGAAAAACTTGTTTATAGATTTTGATGTTCAGCGACAAAGAAATATGTAATTAAACATCCATAATGCTTTTAATCAAGAATAAGATAAATATTGTAATTTGTTTTATCAAACACTGTTTATTCCACTTTTTGTAATGGTATAACCATACCGGTTTCAAGGTGCACACCTCATCATCAAGTGAGCACAAAAAAAGACTGAATTCTGTTCGAACTGGTACCGACATACACGCTTCTAACGGTAATAATTCGAGTTGAGAACTGTGGGGGGATGGAAGGAATAAAAGGGAAGGGAGGGATAAAAGATCATATGTTAAACGACATCTATAAGCATACCTATAAATGGAGCAAAGTCCTATTTATAAAAAACAAATCAGGCGAAATAACCAAAAAAAAAAAAAAACAAGTCACATTAAGCCAGCTTTTTACACTAATTTTAATATCCGGAGAAACTCTTATTTAAAGGGAAAGGCAAAATGGAATACTTAGCAACAGTGATGTGTATAAAATTTGATGTGTTGACTGATAATTTATATATAGGAAAGACATGAAGATCATTTGAACAGAGTTTCGTGAACACGAATCCGCCTCAACAAATCCTCTAATTTATTCTGAAATGGCTAATCATTGTTACCGTGAAAACCATACATTTTCTATCGATCATACCGAATTCTCACAAATCAGTTGTAACGTAAATAAATTAGACAGATTAGAGGCCCTTGAAATTTCTAAATCAGTGCGTCGGGGTGAACATCTGGCAAACACATATATTCTCGCCGCTGCTCGCTGAGACTGTCTCCTCCCTCCCTCCACCCACAGTACCCAGCCCGAATGTTGACCGTTAGAAGCGTATATGTCGGTTCCAGTACGAATAGTATTCAGTCTTGTTTGTGTTTCCTCATGATGAGGAGAAAGCCTTGAAACCGGTAGAGTTATACCGTTACAAAAAGTGGAATAAACAATGTTTGATAAAACAAATTACAATGTCATTAAACCTTCACAATTTTAATGTCTTAACTATAAATAATATGCAAGATAAATAGTTAACATAATTAAAATTATGGTGTCATATTCGCATTCATTATCCCTTTTCTTCCGAGCACTTTCCCACTATATAAGGTTAGCTTTTTAAGGTCTTGGATTCTCTCAAGTAGAACAAAGAGCCTTCTTCGATCATCCGAGACGAAAATATTACTAAAATTTGCGGGAGAAGCTTTAAGAGATAGGGTCAAAAACTCTCACACCCGACCGATCTGCAAAGTTGAAACAGTTAAATGGAGCACGAAGATAAGATGGTATTATCGTCACCATATGAATAGAATGGACAGTGATAAGATCTCATACATAGCGGCACGCGATACCCCCTACAGATAGGAGATACGAACACATGTCCCGGGAATAAATGTTATTAGTCGAACATCCGTGATAAGATTATTATCTCGGATGTTCGACTAATTACGTTTATCCGAGATATTACTAATCTCTTAGAGATAGGATCAGAAAATCTCCCATGTGACAAACCTGCAACACAGAGGACACAGTAAAATAGAGCATGAAGAGAAGGTAGTACTAGCCTGACTATATGAATATAATGGACAATGGCAGGTTCTCACACAAAGCTGCACACGAGATCCCCACTGGACATCGCAAGACAGGAAGGTCGCTTAAAAGGTGGAAATGCTACTGGTGCTTTACCTCTCAGGTATGGCATTCAAGAGCTTTAATGGAATGTCTCGACTGTATCTTACGAACCTGAATCTGAGAGATGTGCCTTCAGAGAGGAGAAGAAATTTGAGGTTTATTTCATCTTCATCTAATAAATATATTATTCAAAATCGACAAAATAGGACGGGATGTTATGATAGAGCTTTTGCTGTTGCTGGTTCTGTAGAATTGTCCACTTCTTAGTATTAGAGATATGGGTGACGTATGCCGCTTTAGGAAACACTTAATGATAACCCTTTTTGGGAGATTTTATCAAAATTTATCATAAAATGTGAACACTACACACATACCATACACTATTCTACACCTAAAGTTGAAGAGATTTCATTTCGGAAGATCTGCAAAGGTTTCTACGTAGTTCATCTTCGCCTGGTAAAATTTAAAATATATATATACTCGTATATATAGTATTGGGTGTTAACATAAGTTGTGTCGGTTTTTTTTTTCAATTTAAAAATGAGCACCAAAAGTAAAAATAAAATGGTAAATGTTATACGTCATTTGAAAGAATTTTTTTGCTCTACAAGATGTTGTGTTGGCTTTTACGTTACATATATTATTTTATTTGATTACAAGCCTTCAAAATGGAATGTCAAGTAGACGAAAGTGAGCATTTTCGACACCTCCTTCTGTTCGCTTTCAATCGAGGGAATAAAGCTGCCAAAGCTGCTCGCGATATTTGCGAAGTGTACGGTGAAGATGCTATGAATGAAAGGACAGCTTGTCGATAGTTTTTGCGTTTCAAAGACGGTAATTTCGACCTGAAAGACCGGACGACCAGTGGACTTCGATAAGGACCGCTTAAACTATATTATTCATGAAGATCCCCTTCAAACCACCGTAGAATTGGCTGAGCAAATGAATTGTAGTCACATGACTGTATACCGCTATTTTAAATCAATGGAAAAAGTCCAGAAGTTCGGCGCTTGGGTTCCACATGTTTTGAGGGAAAAGAACAAAAATCAACGTTTGACAATTTCTGCTGGTTTGCTCGCGCGTCATCGAGCTACGCATGGCCACAAGCAAAGGTTCTTTTACCGCATCATTACTGGTGAGGAAAAATGGTTTAAAAATGGTGATGAAAAATGTTTGAAGGGGATTTTCATGAATAATATGGTTTAAGCGATCTTCATCGAAGTACACTGGTCGTCCGGAACGCTCCATGTCTTTCAGGTCGAAATTACCGTCTTTGAAACGCAAAAACCATCGACGAACTATCCTTTTATTCATAGCATCTTCACCGTACACTTCGCAAAAATTGCGAGCAGCTTTGGCAGCTTTATTCCCTCGATTGAACGCGAATAGAAGGAGGTGTCGAAAATGCTCCCTTTCGTCTACTTGCCATCCATTTTCAAGGCTTGTAATCAAGTAAAATAATATATGTAACGTAAAAGCAAACACAATATCTTGTAGAGCAGAAAATTTTCTTTCGAATGACGTATAACATTTGCCATTTTGTTTTACTTTTGGTGCTGATTTTTAAATTGAAAAAAAACGGACACAACTTATGTTAACACCTTATATATAAGCAGCGTTATATAATTGTCATTTCATTATTATTAAATTATTTTAAAAGTTAAGTATTATTTCAAATGAGAACAAAATTGAAAAATACTGTCCTTGTACTGGTCTCTCACTAACTAATACTCATATGCGTGCACAATTTAGTTACGGGCGAACAAGTGTTTTTTCAGGCGTTAGCCGTGGGAGAGGAATACCATACACTGTTTATACAAACATTCAAGGATGTGAAACTATGAAATTTAATACGTCATTAGAAAAATTTAATCAAATAATACACACAAATGTGTGCATTTAATTATTAATTAAACGGTGTTTTTTGGACCATTAATTTCTGTAGCTGGAATGATCTACCCGTTAGTGTTCGATTGAATAGTTTCTTCTCTAAACAGCGCAATGTAAATTATATTTTTATTATTATTGAAATCGTCTACAATGTTCACTTTAAAGGTTATAATGAAGAGTGTGCATATTTTATTTTATTTTATTTATTTTATTATTACACATGACAAAAAATATACACAATTTGAGAAAAAACAACAGGTAATTTGATTTGGACATACAATTTTAATATATCTGGGTTTGTTTCCTTTCATTTGTCGTATCCCCAGTAAACTAGGCTTTTGCCTGTATCTCACTGAGGATATTTAGCTTAAAAAAATAAATCGATACTTCTTCCCGATTTTTGATTACACAAAACAAAAACCCGTTTCACCCTCTCATCAACCTGACAAACAGTGACACTCAACTACAACTGGAAACATCTTGCGAAATTCAACACCTCACCCATTATCACTCCAGAAAGACCAAAAAATATTCATCCCACAATATACCGCACACAATCATAAGAATAAAAATAAAACAAATTTAAAACAAAAAAAAAAAAAAATATATATATATATATATATATATATATATATATATATATATATATATATATATATATATATATATATATATATATATATATATATATATATATATATATATATATATATATATATATATATATATATATATATATATATATATATATATATATATATATATATATATATATATATATATATATATATATATATATATATATATATATATATATATATATATATATATATATATATAAACAAATGTTACATACAGAAATCCCGAAATTTCCTTGTCGGGATAGTCAGAGCGAACAGAGCGTCAGACTTTCCAGAATGTATATTTATATATCAGCCAGATAGATAGTTATACATTTTTAATTGTTTGAGTTTAAAAAACGGACTATTTTTTTGACGACGTCGAGAATAGAACTCAAAACTATTAGTCAAACGTCCTGAATAAATACTACGGATGTCGTTAAAAATATTTTTCAGGCAAGAGAAAACTTTCCATACATTCATACCATTACGACATCCTCTTGACAGAGCTTCAGACTTTCCTATCTCGACACATATTATTTGCCTCTTCCACATCTATACACCTTCTCATAAAACTTCTACGATTTTTCTGACTTTTTACGTTTCCTTCTTTCAGAACATCCTTCATATGATCCAACCATACTTTCCTTAGATTTCTTATCACACGTCATCTACTTACACTGCAAATGCACTTCAAATATGTGTTGTTAATCTTTCTTCGTTCATTCATTTGTTCCACATGTCTTAACCATCTCAGCGTGCTCTTTTTCATCTTACTTAACACATCAACCTTAAATTCACATCCAACCCTTATCATTGAATTCCATATCTGTCATATATTTTCTCTCCAAGTATTCCCAATCCATGCATTTCCACAACATTTATTCGACAACTACAATTTTGTTTCACATCCACGTTTCAGTCCCATACGATCGTCATATATGTGTAAAATTTTGTTTTTCTAGTTAAAATTCTAGGCACGAGTATCTTCTACAGTCTAAAAAAACAATGAATTAGCAAAGGATTTTTCGTATTAATTATTTGCTTCAATATGTTTTTTTTGTTGTGAATTTTTTTTATTTACGAAATAAATGACACTTAAATTTTCTTTTACATGTTCCAGTAACAATAACACTTTATACAATTATTACAGTTACAAAATGGACTATAAAATTTAAATGATACTGTGTAAAACTGACTCACAAAGCCAAATAATAAAATCTTACCATACAAATGAAACGAGTATATTATGGTATACACAGTGCTTAGCCTATCTCATTGTTTGTATACTGTGTAAAAGTGACTCACAAAGTAAAATAATAAAATCTTACCACACAAATGAAACAAGTATAGTATACACAGTGCTTAGCCTATCTCATTGTTTGTATACTGTGTAAAAGTGACTCACAAAGTAAAATAATAAAATCTTACCACACAAACGAAACAAATATAGTATACACAGTTCTTAGCTTATCTCATATGTTTTTATACTGTGTAAAAGTGACTCACAAAGCAAAATAATAAAATCTTACCACACAAATGAAACAAGTATAGTATACACAGTGCTTAGCTTATCTCGTATGTTTTTATACTGTGTAAAACTGATTTACAAAGCAAAATAATAAAATCTTACCATACAAATGAAACGAGTATAGTATACACCGTGCTTAGCCTCATATGTTTTTTTATAAAAAAGCAAGTCGATTGCAAGATCGCAGGAATTACCAAACAATAAGACTTCCTTTATATTCTACAATATTTAAATTTGATAGAAAATGTTTGTATAAGGTAACGATGAAAACACAACAATATATTACAATAGTACAACAACAGTACACCACAGTATATAAGTGCCACCTTTGGTATATGGTAGTGAAACGTTGAAGTCGTGGAATAATGAAAGAAGTCAAATAAATAATAGGGAAATGCGTGCGCTAAGGAGAATATGTTGCGAGACATTTTACGAAAGAATTGTAAATTAAGAGATAAATGTGATATCGAGACTGATGTCATAATCATAATGAAAAATAGTACTCTTAGCTAGTGTTGGCATGTAGAATGAATGAATAAGTGATGAAAGACATATAAGGTGAACGTGACTAGGAAATATGACATAATAAGACCAAAAAATAAATTATTGGACTAAGCAATTGAAATTTTAAAAGAAGGAAGTTTAGACATAAAAGAAACCTACTTAATCCTGCTAGAAGATGTTTGAATGTGAAAGGGAGAAGGAAGAATTATGTGAAAGGATTTGGTTTTTACTCTTTATCCGCTTAACCCTACAAATAAATTACTTAATGGCATGTCCTTCCGTGGTTGCAGTCCTAAGACTGGTTTGCAGCAATTTGATCTCTTCTCCTCCATTCCCCCCTGTCCTGTGCGGCTCTTTTTAAGTCTGTATATGTTGAGCAGCGCACGTCCACCAACAGGTCCTCCAGGTACTCTCGGCGTGGGCGTCCCCTAGAGTTTGTCCCCTCGGTCATACCCTCCATTATGGCATGCAAGAGGCCCTCTTGTCGTATTATATGACCGATCCATCTTGCACGCCTTTCGGACAGGATCCTGAGCAGGTGCCTTCCTCCTTCGATTCGTTGGAGAACCTCTTCATTTGTGATGCGATCTCTCCAGGAAATTCCCAATAGTCTTCTATAGGACCACATCTCAAAAGCCTCTAGTCTTCGTCTATCTCTTTCGGATAGGCACCATGTCTCGCAGCCGTACATCAAGATACTCCATACATAGGTCTTGATGAGGAGTATTCTCAGTTTCAGGTCTATATTATTTGATTCTATTATTTTCGACCTTTTATTAAATGCAAGTCTAGCCTGATGTATACGGCTGTCGACCTCGCTCTTGGACCGACCGTCCCATGTTATTTTGCTCCCGAGGTAGACAAACTCCTTGGTGTTCTTTAGTGGTTTACCCGACATCACTATTCTCATCTGGTGCTGCGCTCGGCCTACAGTCAGCAGCTTTGTTTTGTCTTTATTTATCTTCATACTGTAGTTATTTTGAAGAATGCTTTCCATAGTTGTTAAGGCCTCTTGTAGTTCCTCTTCACTTTCAGCAACCATAGCAATATCGTCAGCGAACCTTATCATGTCCACCTTTTGCCCGTGTATCTTTACACCTTCTCTGTGACTCATTCTCTCTCTCAAGTCGTCAATCGCGCTCTGTATATAGGCGTTAAAAAGAACAGGTGACAGAGAGCATCCCTGCCTTACCCCTTGTCTTATATTGGCTTCCTTTGTGTCTTCGTCACATCTGATTATAGCGGCCTCATTCTTGTATAGCGCCTGGATATTATTCCATCTTCGACTTTATTATTTGCAAACTAACATGAGAAAACTGTTTGACAGTGCTTTCATAGAGCGACCAGTCATCACTTTATTATGTATGATTTATATATAGAGTTTAATAACATTTCTATGGAAGCAATTGATTTTATGATTTTCTCTTTGATGCAATAAATATACAGTATTAATTAAAAAAAAAATTTCTTGCATTGCATTTAAAATGATTTTTATTCATTTATTTACGAAATTAATGACACTAAAATGTGTCATAAATAACACAGCAATAATTATAAAACAAAAATAACGTATCCAAATCTTCTAAAATAACTAATAATTCAGGATCTTTCAAAAATTGATGCATGAAAATATCAATATGAAGTACTATATGTTATGCATAGCCGCGCAGTAACAACACTTTTTTATGGTTTGAAATGTTCACGAAAATAGAGTTGTTATTCTTAGTAATATGGTTATTTTGTTCATAATATTGTAATTTTGGAGAATTATTAGTAGAAATATTACTAAATATATTTGGAAATTGTTATCAAAGCCACCTTGTTAAAAAAATCAATGTACACTTCTTTTTTATTTGCACTGCGATCTATTTTCTAATGTATCATGAGGCATGTTCATGGCCGCACGGTAACACACTGAACTTCCGTGCGGAATGTCGCCAGTTCGATCCCCGTGCTGAGCTATTCCCCTCGAATGACACATGCATTTTTTCCGTCTTATATTCCAGGGTATATGGATACCTATGAAAAAAAGTATAATACGGAAAGTAAAAGGAAGACATTTAAAAAAAAATACTTAAAATAAATGTCAACCAGTCTCCCAGTCAAGAGACAAGATTGACAAAATGCAGAACGAATCCTCCTAAGTTCGACAACATTTACATTAAAAATATTCACCAAACTACACATGGAGTTACCTAATTATTGTATTCACATGATCGATGTATTGCAACACGGAGCTGTCGTTATAAAAATTGATAATGCCACATTTGAATTGTAAAATGTTCTCTGTATTTCTAGCAGGAGTATAAAAACCAATTTGATACAATACGTCGGAAATATTAACGATATAGTGAATAACTTTATACAAAATCATCAAATCTAATGTAATTTTTTTTAAAGAGTAGAATATGAACAATGCCATAGATATCCTTATACCACCGAATACTAGACTGAAAAAATCCCTGTGTCATTCGATGGGAGTTACACCGCGCGGGGTTCGAACTGTCGACCTTCCGCACGAAAGTCCAGTGTATTATTACCGTCCGGCCAACGTACCTCGTAATAAATTCAAAAATAGATCATAGTAAAAATAAAAAATAAGTATTTAACTCATATATAACAATTTTTTTTAACAAGGTGGTTTTGATAACATTTTCCCAAATCTTTTTTTTTAATATTTCTATTCTACTAATAATGATTTTTTTGAAATACTTTAAAATTACTCATAATATTATGAACAAAATAACCATATTATTAAGAATAACAACCCTATTTTCGTGAACATTTCAAAACATACCTGAGGCATTTTCTTCGTAGATATAACAATGAAAATGAAATAATAAATATTGTATACAATAATAATAGTTTTCATCCCACGTGTCAAAGTGATTTAGATTTAATTGAAACCAAATGTACGGTACAAAGAGCAATTCACAATTTTATTAAAGTACAGGGACTTTATCATACTCCACAGTATTGTACTTTTTTTTTTTTTTTTTTTATCCACTTTGCCCGGATTTCTCCTGTTACACAAAGAGGGTCTGCTTCTAGCGTTATCTTATTCGTTAGGAATAATATCAGCCAGGATTCTTCTCATACTGCTAGACGGTACCGAGAATATATCAACCGTGTCATTCAGTTGGTTCAATTTCTCTATACCACGCGTGACTGAGTGTTTAGCCATGATATTCGTCCTGTAAGTTGGTATGTAGAACAGAGGGTGATTCCTTGCACGGCTATATTTATTGGGTACATATAAACTTACTGTGCGTTATTGTATTGTATTGTATAAACGTCTGTTGTTAAACAGTGCAACAATATCTTTCATCCAATCAAGAAGTTGAAGAAACAAGAAGGGAAAACCAGATGAGACTCTTGAGGTACTTTACTCCTCACTATGATTTTGATACAGATATCTTCATTACCTATTTCTAGGATTAATATCTGTTCAACAGCAACCGAATCAAAGTTTCATAATCTTGTTATACGACACCACCAAGAATTTCCGTGACTCCTTCGGTGGTTGAGCGATCACGTTGAAATACTGAATAATTATTATCAACAAGCTCACTGCTATAGACAGAGACGTCCAACCAGATATTAGTAAGTGCAATTAAATTGTGATTTGAAATAGGAACATTGCTGTTGAAATTTACCGTTTTCGTCTTCGAACCGCGTTCATTCATTGATACGAGTACTTACTTTACTAAGTTTTCAATTAAATGGAAAGCTTGAGCCATTTCAGCATTTTTTTCTATTGGTATGCTACTTATGTTATATACGAGTTTAAGAAAGTTGTGAGAAATTCTGTCAAGTTTTGCTAAAGTTTGTAAAATCCAGTACTCACTTGTAAGTTAAACTGTGTAAATAGATTTCAGGAGAATTTTACAGAGTTTATCCTCACAAATAAGTAAAAACTCTGAAAAATACTATATTAGAAAACCAAAATAGGTTCACTCATTGGTAAATCTGTGACAACATTTGGCAGTCAGAAAGATAAAGTATGGCCCAGTAAAATGCTATATTTGAAAACCAAAATAGGTTCACTTATTGGTAAATCTGTGACATTTGGCAGTCAGAAGGATAAAGTATGGCCCAGTAAAATACTATATTTGAAAACCAAAATAGGTTCACTCATTGGTAAATCTGTGACAACATTTGGCAGTCAGAAGGATAAATTATGGCCCAGTAAAATACTATATTTGAAAACCAAAATTCAGGTGTACTAAGCTTAGATCCTTCGCGCTCTCCTCCAAAGTACTGAAATCTGGCCAAAATTAGATATCAGGAGAATAGGAAATATTTTGTACACGTGCGATGTTTGCGTTGAATATTTATTATGATTTTGTAAGACATACTTACCAATGAGGAAATATTTAATAGTACCGGTATGGCATCAGTTATAACCCTTATTAAAGACAAGTGGCTTAGATGACTTGGACATCTACGCCAAATGGATGGCAATCAGCTTCCAAAGAACATATTCTGCAGTGAAATATATAACGCTAAAAGATTATATGATGAACAAAACTTTCTGTAAAGATGTGTATTACAAGGATGTCTGTAAAACATGCATGAAAATTTTTAACATGGATTTCGAATTATGGAAGTATAATAAATCTATGACGAAGTATTTCGTTGAGTCAAGGATTCGTGTGATGAAAATGAGAGAGGACAAAATGTGGAGTTACTCCGGATCAGGACTCGATGTGACATTGCTGATAGAGAATCGGTATCCACAGTCATCAGAAAAGATGACATCAGCCACAAACCTCTTTTTGACAATAATTTATGTATAATTTATTTGATCAATCAATGCGTATTCATCGTTTTTCAAGACAGACAGGGGCTAACAACAATAACATACTTGGTATGCAGTTGTCAAAGATTATACAATAGAAATATGGTATTTTTAAATCAATAATTATTATATTTTCTATGGGACAAGAGAATATACGTTATTAATAACAAATTATAATCTCGAAACAAGTAGATAAGATCCTCCGACTGCACTTAGCATATCCCGTTTCATAGAATGTCCTTCGCCGTAAATATATTTCCCTCGCGAGCTTTCAAAATGAAACAATACTCGGGGCATAATATATCACATCGAAAGCCTGGGAAATGGGGACATAAAGAAACAAAGAGTCACGAGTAATTTAATATAAAGCTGAGATAACAAATATTTTACTCATAATGTTCAACTTTTACATGTTATATGTCTTTATATAAAAACATTTTTAATTTATTTTTTCTCATGCATATATAAATTGTTTCATTTTGTATATATTTTGACAATAAAAATTCATTAGTATATTTATAATAATAGAATATTGGTCCCAACATTAGGATATGCAAGTAAAACTTGAATCTGACAAAGATGTGATGAGAGTTAAATTAATGCGTTTGAAATTAAAACAATTTATTTATTTATTTATTATTTATTATTACACATGACAAGAAATATACACAATTTGAGAAAAACAACATATAATTTGATTTGGACATACAATTTTAATGGATCTGGGTTTGTTGCCTTTCATTTGTCGTATCCCCAGTAAACTCGGCTTTTGCCTGTATCTCACTGAGGATATTTAGCATGAGAAAAATAAATCGATACTTCTTTCCGATTTTTGATTACACAGAAACAAAACCCCGTTGCACGCTCTCATCAACCTGACAAACAGTGACACTCAACTACAACTGGAAACATCTTGCGAAATTCAACTCCTCACACATCATCACTCCAGAAAGACCAAAAATATTCATCCCACACTATACCGCACACAATCATAAGAATAAAAATCAAAACAAAATTAAAACAAAAAAAAAATACACAGAAACACAAATAAAAAAACAACCAAAATTAAAACAACAAGAAGAAACCCACACTCACGAGCTTACATAAATCCCTTCCACTCGTCATTCATCTTGAAAGCCCAAGTACTCAAAATCCTGTCGCAATAACTACCACGCTCCGATCGACTGTCTAAATGGTTTTCCTACCTTTACCTTTATTGAAGTCGGCACGCCATTGTATGTAATGGGAGCCAAATAAGCATATTTCCTTTGGGCAAAAGAGGTTTTAACTCTAGGGATGGTGAACATTTCATTAGTTGCCATGCGTGTCTGCATCTTTCCTTCCTCTCGATGGTAGTGCCAGAGAATAGATAAAACGTTTTGAAAATTATTATATTAAGAATATTAGATGACATGAAAATAATAGCACACAAAACAAGTTTATTAAAGTACTTATATTTATTGACAATATTACATTAAATTTATCTTGAACTTATTAATTTATTTATTTAACACTTTTATTGCAAATACAATCTGTTGGTCTTATTGCCAGGCGGCAATCGCTTCCAACCAACCAGACAAAAGTAAATGAAGCAAGTTACGTGGTCACATAAATCATTCAAATGACTATCCATCCCCACGAAATCCATAAACATATACGTGAGCACATGCCGACGAACCCCACAAAGACGGACAATCACCCGAACATTATTTTTCATATAAAGTGAGATATCATCAATCAAAAGAAAAGGAAGGGGTGGTGGAGAGGAAAGGAAAAAAAATCAGGAATGAAACACGTTATTTTACTGACTAGAAATTAAGAGTTTTTTCAGTCGCTTCTTAAAGCATACCAAGGACGGAGCGAGTAAACTTACTTGATGATAAAACAAAAATAGTATTAAGTATTGTATTATACAAAGAAATTGTTTGAGTTAATATTATATTTATAAAGCATTGGTATTTGAATTCGATATATGTACTCGTATATAACAAAATATTGCCCAAGTTTAGCCAAGTAGACTTGCGTAATGGTGGAACGTGTATTTGAGATTTCATACGAGTAAAAACTTGTATGTATTGATAATTCCATTAGTCCGTTAATCGAAGCTAAGTAATAACAGGACTGATATTATTCTGACGTGCAGTACTATTCATGTAAATATATTTTTAATGCAGCAAAAGCTTGTGAATAATATGTAACTATGCAGATATGTACTTAGATTGTCATTAGTGGTAAAATGCTTACATAATGTGTCCCCAGGAAACTAATATTTTTCCTGTATCTAACTGAGGACATGTATCATGTCATTACATGAGAAATATTCACTTGATCCAACCAAATTTCCTCGGTCTTTCTCCACAACGCCTTCCAGTTATATTTGCTCTGTTGGTTATTTTGTTAGTATGTCTACGAGTACATTCAATCGATCTAAATGTCCAAACTATATCAAAATGCTTTTCATCATTTTACTTAACGAATATAATTAAGTACGTTAGTACAACAACTTAATAACTTGTTACGTTTTTCTTTTCACATTTAAAACGTATCTTAAACTTTAAGAAATTTAAAAAAAATTAAAGCGCTCATTCTTTCCCCTACAAAATATTGACCGTGGTTTTAAATGCTAATATTAAAGGTTCTGATAACTTAAAAAGAAATATTTATTCATAACTTTCCCGTTTTCTTTGTAAAATTCATCTTTTTTCACTCTATCATGTCAACATTACGCCTTAAAAATATTTTTATCGACTATTCTCGAAGAAAGAAAACCCATTAATCTGAAAAGGATTTACTTCAAAGGTTTCTTAACGTATTTTACTAAAACATGATTTCGTTCTGGACCATCTTTTATTCTGCCGTTTTAAAAACACCAATACGAAACCATAGATATACAAAGTACCAATTACTTCGATTTTCTTGCTCGATTTTAAGAAAATAATACAATATTTAAGCATTTTAATTTATGTATATATTCAGAAATCTAAAAGACTAAGACGACACACATTATGAAATCCATGTAATAGATTTGCTATTTAAGTAGTATTTTCTTAGATAATTATTATACTCGTAGTAATAAGGAGATATCGAAAGGCGTGTAGCGAAAAGAAAACAAAATGAGAAAAAAACTAAAAACCCTGCTAAGATTATAGTTCTCAACAGTATTGTAGTATGAACTTTGATATTTGGATGTAAAAGGTTAATGAGGAAAAATAATAAATTGAGATAAATAAAAGCTGTAGAAATGTATGCACCGAGAAAAATATATAGGGTAAAAATACATAGGGTAAAAATACATAGGGTAAAAATACATAGGGTAAAAATACATAGGGTAAAAATACATAGGGTAAAAATACATAGGGTAAAAATATGGGATGGAATACGTGATGAAGTAATTAGGAATGAATGTGAACTTGAGGCTGATGTGTTGAGTAAGATGAAGAAGAGCGCTCTGAGATAGTTTGTGCATGTAGAAGAAATGGATGCAGAAATACTAACAAAAATATCTAGTGCAAATGTGAGGGGAAAGCATAGTAGCGAAACACCAAGAAAAGTATTATTAGATCAAGTGTATAATGTTTTGATAGAAGGAAACGTAGAAATTCAGTGAAATGTTTCCTTTTATGATAAGATGTAAGTATGTGGAAGGGGCGATGGGTGTATGTTGAGATAAGAAGTTTAGCCATCTGTCTTCTCTGCCTGCCCCGACAGGAAAATGGTGTAATGGTATGTATGTTTAAGATCGAATTTGTACGATTTTTTTTTATTATTTCCAACACATTTGCAATTTACAACGTTTTAGTGGAAAGGATAACCGTTGAGTTCAAGTATTATACATAACAATGCCAAAAAAAAACACTAATCGTTTTGAGGATATAAAGAACCATTTTACATTTTGAGGATATAGAGAACCACTTTACAGATATGGGATAAAGTGGTCACATTCCCAAATCACAAATTTTATACATTTATTTTTATTTCATCTGAACACTCATAATCTAACTGTCCCCGCACTCGTCACCTTCCCAGTCTTCCGACATCAAGTACGACCATATAACTTCATACCAGAAGGCATTGAACTGGTTGAATGTTAGAAATAGACGCCAAATTCACATACTGTCTCTATTGTATAACATCCTTAACTGTCCCGCCGCACCCTCTTATCTCGCCGAAAATTGTCAGCGTCTTTCCAATCATGGATTAGCGCTACGCTCAAACAGAGATAATGACAAAAAACGGACATATCAACTTCTGCCATAAAGCCACACACTTATGCTACGATATTTAACTTGAGCATCAGTACTTTAGCACGGGGGCAAACCTTATTTTTACTTGAAATAGCACAATTTGATTAAGATTATGTGAAAAGAGTAAACAAGTACTCATAGTAATAGATTTAGAATATACGCCAGAAGGATATAAAGTCATTGTTGACATCTGTGACTTAAGATTTGCGTTTGACTACAGATTAAAACCGAAAAAAAAAACATATAAAACAAGGATCTCAATCTAGAACTGTTACCTACAACAGTTTATCTGGTAACAGCACTTAAACGATCTAGATAATTTTGTGAGTGTTGTTACCTTTTTGCGTCCCTCCATCTCTTTGTGAGTATGATTGAACTAATTTACAGTCTACGTGAACTGACACTAGAAAATTCTAATGACCTGGACAGCATATGACATTTCTTGTACCAGCTGCATATAAGTTGGGACGGTCCCACGCTCTAAATCCAACTAGGGCTTCCATTTTGTTGTGGTTATCTTGTGGCACAGTACTGAGACAACAAGGCCACTACAATATACATATCAAATTAAAGAAGCAAACCTATAGCAAATTTTTTAAGGTGCAAAAGTTAAATATATTATTCTTGATACCGTAATATGTTCATCTTATTGAAGTGAAACTTTTATTGGCGCGGTAGGGCAAATTGTCCTGAACGTCACGAAAAGTGAAACGGTGTATTATATTATTATTATTAAATTATTATTTATTATAATTAAATATTTTATTTATTATTATTTTTTTTATTAATAATAATTAATTTTATTTTAATATATTATTTTTAAAACTATTATTTATTTTTAATAATACATTTTTTTTTATTTTATATTATTTTTATATGAATACATTTAATAATTATTAATTTGGTTTTGTATTAAATTATTTTATTTTATTTAATATTTCTTTAATATATAATTATAATAATATATATGTTTGTGTTATTATAATATTAATAAATATATTATTATTATGTTATAATTAACTATAATATAATTAATTAATAATATAATATAATAATATTATTAATAATATAGTAAAAATTATATAATAATAAATAAATAATTCGATAATCATTTAAAAATAATTTATTTCATAATTAATTATAACATAAAAATATTAATATATTTAATATTAAAAATTATAAATTTAATATTATTAAGTGTATTATATTATTATTAAAATTGTTATTTATTATTACAATTATTATTATTTATTATTAAAAATAAAATTTTATTTAATTAAGAGAGATGTTCTTGAATTTAATTCCACATAACCATTTATAATCCTTAAAAAAAATCGTTAACAAATGGAAAAAAAGCAATGCATAAAATCAAGTTTTCCTAGGAGCTAAGAAGTTTCACTTCTACCGCGCGAGAGTCTCACGCATCGGTTTTTTTTTAATTCCACGTGAAAGAAATGTACGGGCGAGCCGAAGTTTATTTACAGTTTCACTAAAATCCACATTGATCCCACATTTGTAATCCTTTTTTACCAAAAAAATACAACACACAGAATGGAAAAATATTTCGCACACATAAAGAACATTGCATACAAATGTGCAGAATTACATTTTCAAGCAAACTTACATTTGGTAGCGAAAATTTAGTTTATGGAGTGGAATATTCGGTCATTAAAATAACCTCTAAATTTTGACAATTCTTTTAATGAAAGTTTCAACGATATAAAGAACATGTAAAAAGTTAACAATTTATTAATATTAATGAAAATTAAAGAAATATAATCTAGTATTCTACTTCTATGTATTGTATGTAACCCATTCTAACTCTTATAATTTATTTATTTTCCGAAATAAGCGCTGTAACACTAAAGTTAACTTAAACTTTTTTTCTTGTTAAATTTTGAATTAAGTAAGTTTGCCAACTTCCAAAACAGCAAGTCCTATCAAAGCCCGGCTTTTAGCCAATATATTTTATTTTCTAATATTTCATTTTAGCACCCTCTGCTGTCTTTCACACGTCTTACATTTTCCTCAGTTTTTTTTTCCCAAATATTTCATTCTTAATAAATATGAAAATTGTTTTTTTTTTTAGATTGAATTTTTTTATGTTTACGACCACACACTTGTGAAATAGGAAACCGTTTCACATACTCACGGTTAAGTCGCCTTTCATAAATTCAAATTGAAAGCGCTTACTGAATATTTACCATGAAAAGACGTTATATAATTTCATTCAGTTTTATAAAAAAATATTGTAATAAAATTGTCATAAAAACTGCTTAAGTGATTTCTATAGTCACACAAGATGCTTTTGCAAACGTATCGTTGTGGAAGAAGAAGACTTGTATGTTTAATTTTTTGTCAAAAGGTAAATGTCATGACAATTGAACGTATACAATTCCAATGCAACATTCAGTTAATGTAGACAAAATGTAAAAATGGTTCTATAATTTGGCATACAAACCAATCCTACCATATACGAGTATATATATGTTACATGAATATTTGAAACAGTGTTGAGAGATTCAGCCAAGTGGATAACCCCAGACATCCTTCACTTAACCACCAACCCCTAGGCTGAAATCGAGTTACAGTTTATTACGACAACTGACAATCTGCCGTTGCTAGGATGAACGAGTAGACAGAAAAACTGGTTTCCAGCAGGTGGGTTTAGTCTACAGAGATATTATTAACTGCCCTGAAGGGCCTGAACATTTCTTAACAGGTTCCGAACAGAAATTGGGAGAAAAAGAGATAACGTGGAAAATATTACGTAATGAATCAACTCTCTCTATATCTTCGTTGAGAAGCATTCCATGCAACACTTACCTATAGTGTAGTGTCCAAGGATCCCGGTATCTTGCACCGAAGTATGGACCAGGTGACAACATTCTGATTGAAAATAATTTAAAGCCGTTGACGCTATAAGAAGACCGCGTGAATATGGAATAATTTCCGACAATGTACCTGTATCGGACGTGTGCAGTCACCCCTGGTAATTGATGAAAGAGCTTGCATGTGGCAATGTTTGCAGGTGTGATAAGACAATTATTTCGTGATATAGACACTTATGTTATAGGTTTAAGTATTGAAATATGTGTAGATCTATAAGGGTAAGGGCCACAGTAAGCCCTCGCGTCCCGCAATTTTCGGGTTTTTTCGGCCCGCTTAGGACGTCTGGTCAGGGATGTACTGTGGCGACCACCGCTCATAAGGGGCAGTTACATTACGGTCGCGTTTGCGTCCGGGTCCAAACAAACATAAAATATTCCTTCTTTTTCTGAAGGAATATTTCGAGATATTACATACATTTGAACTATTACATACATTTTATATATCGATTCTTCATAGATTGATAGCATTACATTTATTTTCCTGATTGATCTATATTTATTTACCTCTTAACACTTCTTTATACATATATATCAGATTTACATACAGAATAACATACTATAGCAAACATTTACATACATATAGCACAGATTCACATCTTATACGAACTAAGTCTATAAGGGTAAGGATTTCAGTATACATACCCCCCCTATAGATCTACACATATTTCAATACTTAAACCTATAACATAAGTGTCTATATCACGAAATAATTGTTTTATCACACCTGCAAACATTGCCACATGCAAGCTCTTTCATCAATTACCAGGGGCGACTGCACACGTCCGATACAGTACCTATATAATAAAGAATATACTTATCAAAAATGAAATATCTGTGAAGCCTTGCGTATTATGTAAACAGACAAATGTCAAACTCAGATATATGACAGAAACTAAGTGATGAGTTCTTATGTCTATGTATTTTAAATTATATCATAATTTGACTTGTTTTGCTTTTTTTTTTTTTTTGCTAGCAGCAGTCAATCTCGAAAGATGGTAAATATGATGTAAATAATTAAATACACATATAATAAATCATAATCGTAGATAACCTTGAGACTAGTACTACCTTTTCTGCTAGCAGCAGTCAATCTCGAAAGATGGTAAATATGATGTAACTAATTAAATACACATATAATAAATCATAATCGTAGATAACCTTGAGACTAGTACTACCTTTTCTGCTAGCAGCAGTCAATCTCGAAAGATGGTAAATATGATGTAACTAATTAAATACACATATAATAAATCATAATCGTAGATAACCTTGAGACTGGTACTACCTTTTTTTGCTAGCAGCAGTCAATCTCGAAAGATGGTAAATATGATGTAAATAATTAAATACACATATAATAAATCAGAATCGAAGATAACCTTGAGACTGGTACTACCTTTTCTGATAACTGTGGAGACCAATTCTTGATCCACAGATCCACACAAACAACATCAAATCGAGTTCTGGTCTAGGGGTGCTTGTTTGAATTTGAGGTCTATTTTCCAAGCTACTTTTCATCACACACCTCCTTGCATCAATGAAGCGCTTGGTCCAACAGTATTTCTATCTTTGGCGTAATCTCCTCATATTTCTAAATCCACATTACGAGTCTTCATATGTTTTCTACGGGTATACTTATAACTTATGTTAGGTGCTGTCCACAGTAGAATCTTTCAGCGTTGCACATTTCATCGTCGAGTATATCAAAGACAGGTATTTTGTCTAAAAGGAGTGCTACAGCTGATGATATGCCGGTGTAACTAAGAAATTCTTCATTAGTAAGTTTTTCTTGCTAAGTAACACCAATATTCCGCGCAAATATCTTTTATTCTCTTCACTTAGTATTTTTATGTTAGTCAAGTTTCAGCACTATAGCAGAGAGTGCTCAGCACACTTGATCTTTGGTTTTCATATGTAGATTTGTATTGTATGGTACTCTATACTTCAGTCTGCCAAATATTGTAACAGATTTACAAATAAATGTATTTATTTCTTGGTTTTATTACAAGTTATTTAATACAGTCGATCCAAGATGACACAACAGCTTGGTTAAAACGAACGTAAATTATGTTATAAAACTGTATCCCAAACGAGTGTTCAAGGCGATGCGCGTGAAAATGTCCAGTGGAAATTCCAAGAAAGACGTGAAATTGTGCAGGGGAAAAGAATGTTTGAGAATAGAGGGAGAATGTTCCCGAAAGGTCTCAATACCGTTACATCTGCAGGAGTATTATAACGGGTCTGCAGTTCCAACCCTGTTAGATCAGGGGTAGAGAATATTAGATGAAACGAAACATACGAGTAGGTTTATATTTTCACAGCTATTATCATAAACAACTTAATATTTTTTTACATTTTTTTTCTACTATGCCTATCCAGAAAGTAAGTGTACTGAGGCTCTCACGACCGGATGGATTTTATTTTCGATATGTTGGCTACACTTCCGTGTAGCCTGACCCTTCCCCTCCGCAACGAGACCGGTTCAAGGTCAGTACGTTGAGAAGTGTCGACGCGACAGCACGTTTCGTGAAAAATGTCAATCCAATCTCCCGCCAAGTGCGAAATACGCGGCGTCATCCTTTATCTCGTTTGGAAGGGAAAACCTCCGGTTGAAGTTTATAATGAGGTGAAAACAGCATATGGTGATAAAGCTATGAATCGTACGAGTGTGTACAAGTGGTGTCGCGAGTTTAAAAACGGTCACGTCACACCTCTTCACCTTCCGTCAAAAAGTTCAAAACCACCATTTCAGCCAAAAAAATCATGGCATCCGTGTTTTGGGACTGTCAAGGCATAATTTTTATTGAATACATGCCTCAAGGGGAGACCGTCAACTCTGCAAGATACTGTGAGACCCTAAAAAAATTGCGGAGGGCGATTCAGAACAAGAGGAGAGGCATGCTGACAAAGGGAGTCTGCCTGCTGCATGACAATGCCAGACCACACACGGCCTACGCCTCGAAGGAACTGCTCGCCTCGGTTAAATGGGATGTCCTGAACCATCCCGCGCATTCCCCTGACCTAGCACCTTCAGATTACTATCTCTTTACCTCCCTGAAGCTGCACATGGGTGGAAAAAGGTTTTCAACTTACGAGGAGGTAAAGGAGGAGGTGGAGAAGTGGACGGAGGGGTTGGTGGGAAACTACTTCGAGGAAGGCATCAAAAAGTTGATACCCCGCTTCACCACCTGCATTGAGAGGAATGGCGACTATGTCGAAAAATAGCTTACATATGTACTACGGTAACCACATAATTTTTTTGTTTAAATAAAAAAAGTTGTAGCCTACAAAAATTCAGTACACTTACTTTCTGGATATGCCTCGTATTTCATATCGATGGTCAAAAATAGAATTATAAAAAATTGAAGGAACGAGAAAAAAAATTTTACAATTTCAGACACGCTCTTCTTAAAAGTTATATAAGCCGGGATGAACTAGTTTTCGCTTTAAACATGATTTTTATATTTATGCTCATGAATACAATCACTCACCCACCCTCTCGCGACTTTGTAATTAATGATTCATTAGTGAAAAATATGCAAGACACTCAATAGTGTGAATTTTATCTTCTTCTTGAAATATCACATCGATTTCTGAAAATTGACATTGAGCTTTTATTCAACTACATTAATGAAAAAGAAAAATATTTTTTCCACATGAACCATGGAGATGAAAATACAAGAAATAAACTATTTGCCATGCAAACTAATAATCGCCCGTCTACCGGAATTTCAGGGGTCCCCGTTATGAAATTGACTTCCTCTCATGAGCATGTATGCAACTAGGCATTCCATGAAAAATATGCGCCAGGAATATACGTCAAACGGTACAAAAAATATCCGCTTGATACATTGAATGTAAAAGGACTGCTCATGTCTGGTAAAAAAAACGACGGCAGAGTAGCCAAATTGTGCTCAGTAAAATTCAATAGAAGAAAAATGTGCATTTTCATAAAGAGAAATTTTCATAAAGGCTGTTCCGAAAAAAATGGCCTGTTTTAAGCTTCAAATTCAATCAACCATAACTTTAGACGAAATAAATTTTATTAACAAAATTAAAAACCATTTGATTCTATACATTTTTGACAGCGAATTACAAGCTTATTTATGCATATAGAACAAAATTCAGGCGGATTAGAAGCCAAGAATTCTTTCAAGGCATTTTATGTTGTTTCTCTAGCATTGATTTTTTTCAGCCATAGATAGTTACTGACGTGCTTGAAAAGTGAAAATCAGTTGGTGATAGATTGGGTGAGAAAGGCGGATGAGGTAATGTTTCGTAACACAACTCATTATTTTTTGAGTTGAGATCAATACGATTGCGAAATGGATCATTACATTAAGTTCACCTGGAACCCACTTATCAAGCTTATCCCCTTTCCAATTTGATTTCAATATATGGTACAGTAATTGGAGAAGCACTAACACCCAATCAAATGCTGTTTCCCACACTGTTGGTTGCGAACTATTTTCCAATAAAACTTTAAATTCTTCGTTTTCAACAGGAGCAAGACGTCCTCAACCCTCTTCAATTTAAACACTTACATTTCCTGTCCTAATCTTTTCAAACCAACGCCGCACTCCTCATTCAGGAATCATTCCTTTTTCTCCTTGTTTGGTTATCATTGCGTGCTGTTTGGGATGTATCATGCTAAAGTTTAATTCATGCAAGAAAATTGCATGTAATTATTATTTTTTCAATCGCATTTCTAAAGGATTAAATCAATGTACATTAAATGCTGACTATATACTGTTTAAGTCAAGATGGAGTCATCTAAGTACTGTTGAAGTCAAGATGGAGAACTTTATACAAACACGCACACTCCACTAAGAGCAAATTGTGCCTCTGGGCAACATCTTAAAGTATATTGAGAAATCGAGATAATACTCGTACATCATCATCCACTTTCACTACTTTTTCACTTCCAGGATTGTTTTTTAATTTAAAATCCCCACTTTTAAATTGTTTAAACTACCTTTGGCATTGCCGAACAGTTAAGCATTCTCCAAATATGTCGCAAATGTTTTAATTGCAAATTGTTGCATTATGTTTTCGACAGTATTCGTACAACATGCAATTTCGTATAAATTGTTTGTCAGGTATATATAGCTCTCTATGTTAACTCACGTTCGAAGAAAAAAATTTTCACTAAAATAACGTTTTTCAGATGTCAACTGATGAATAGAACACAAAACACGCATTGTAGGACCAATAACTGGAATACAACTGATGGTCAAAAATAACCTTGCAAAATACGTCATTTTCGTCTGGACAACATAATATTTGCTTTCGCTCTCCATTATCTAAAAAGTCAAAGTCGAATACAACCGTTCCAATGTCTTATGTTTCCACTACTTGATTGCGATGACGTATATTATTATTATATATACGAGTAGATGAGGAGATAGTGAGAGACAGACTTCTTTGCAAATCAACGCACCACACCTCAATTTATACATTTTCATTTGTTATTCAAAGCTGCTGACTGTAGGCCGAGCGCAACACCAGATGAGAATAGTGATGTCGGGTAAACCACTAAAGAACACCAAGGAGTTTGTCTACCTCGGGAGCAAAATAACATGGGACGGTCGGTCCAAGACCGAGGTCGACAGCCGTATACATCAGGCTAGACTTGCATTTAATTAAAGGTCGAAAATAATATAATCAAATAATATAGACCTAAAACTGAGAATACTCCTCATCAAGACCTATGTATGGAGTATCTTGATGTACGGCTGCGAGACATGGTGCCTATCCGAAAGAGATAGACGAAGACTAGAGTCTTTTGAGATGTGGTCTTATAGAAGACTATTAGGAATTTCCTGGAGAGACCGCATCACAAATGAAGAGGTTCTCCAACGAATCGAAGGAGGAAGGCACCTGCTCAGGATCCTGTCCGAAAGGCGTGCAAGATGGATCGGTCATATAATACGACAAGAGGGCCTCTTGCATGCCATTATGGAGGGTATGACCAAGGGGACAAACTCTAGGGGACGCCCACGCCGAGAGTACCTGGAGGGCCTGTTGGTGGACGTGCGCTGCTCAACATATACAGATTTAAAAAGAGCCGCACAGGACAGGGGGGAATGGAGGAGAAGAGTTGAAATTGCTGCAAATCAGTCTTAGGACTGCAACCACGGAGAGATTTGTTATTCACTCGACGTGACTTTGAAACAACTTTCAAGAGTTATCTGATGTGCATCATCCTTACATAACATATATATTTAACAACGAATCAAAAACATATTCTTTTACTCAAAATATCTGTGCATCCTTATTTTTTTGTTTATTTCCTGCCTTATCACTTAACGAATTATTGTCCTATTCTTCTATTATTATTCTTTAGATATTTGTCATTTGTTTAGTTTTTTTACTTATATTCAAACAAATTTATTTTTTTGTAAAATCTGTCATGGATTAAAAGAGTTTAATGTATCCTATATGGACGGACTGCTTGATGGGAAATTAGTATGTTGCAATAAGTCCACTAGATGTACCATGTACGAGTATAACCATGTGCACAAAAACATGAAGAAGAAAAAATATATATGGTGTACTTTAAGCTGTCCAAACATTGACTTATAGTTTCAATGAGTATATTGGTATTCTTTAATCATAACTTCAAACAAATTTATTATATCTTTATCAAACAGCTCACTCGATTTACAACAAAGATGTTGATGGAATGGCTAACGGAAAACGTTGTTGTATTCCACATGCATGTATGGAACTGTACTACATTTCTGATGTATAAATAGATAAGCAGTAAGGATGAACAATATCGTCGGAGCTTCCGCATAATCTCCGAGTCAACATTTTTCTTACCATAGCAAACACCAACCTCATTGCCTTTCAATTTCCGCTATTTCAAAAATATTACACTTCATAAAGGATCTGATCTGCAGAGTGATAAATTTTACGCGTAGCAAAAATAACTTTAATGTAAATAATAATAATAACACTTTAATATAAATATGTCGTGGAGAAAATTTCTCCCAAGCAACCAAATTTTGTTTCAAATTTACGATCGTTATTCATGACAGTGTCTTAAATTTAATTATCCAATGTAATATATAAATAAATAATAAATAAAATAAATAATAGGTTTATTGTTAGCAACATAGTATGTACAGATTATATTTAAATAACACTTCTAAAACACATAAATTGCAGATAATACATTAAATACAGAAGCTATCAAAAGGTCTGGGCTCATCTAATAGCATCCCCTCGGCCAAGATACACCCCACCAATATAGGGCGACACCAGATGTTTTTCAGCCCACACCCTTGAACACGTAGAACAAGAATATATAAAAAAATAAACACAGAAAATAAATAGATGACAAAAAAAAATACATTCAAGAGAGAAGACACTTAAAGGTCCGGGCTCATCCCACAAACATTCCCCCGGCCAAGATACACCCCACCAATGTAGGGCGAGAGTAAAGCTAAGGTGTAGGAATGGAATCGTATTGGAATTAGGGATATTAGGATATGAGTAACGCTTTTTTTTTTAATTGACAACTAGGAAGGTTGTTCCAAAATTAAACCGAGTGATCTGCAAAACTATTGTGTATAATTATATACGAGGCGTTGGAATACAAAGAATCTAACTCATTCCCAACCATATTGAAGGGGGTAGTCTGTGCTTAAAACAAAAAATTCATTCTTCCTGTGGATACTGAAGACAACTTGAATGTTCAATAATCTAAAGACCTTTAAGATTGGTCTATTTCCTTCTTTTATATTGACATAATAATACTCGTTAAGTTTTATTAAAAAGCTCTTTAAGCAATGCAATATCTTCTAATTTTAAGAATTCATTGAGATTATTTTATATTCCAGGAATTTTTCTGGTCAAATACAATATATATTATAT
>CATKWJ010001086.1:0-33936 GCA_949825065.1 Odontocerum albicorne
AAGAATGTGTCATTACAGATTTTTTCATAAAGTTTGTTTACCTTTATAACTTCTACTGAATTGCCAAAAAGAAATAAAGATAGAAATTATCTTATAATAATAATATAATGACAATTTTTATCGCGTCATTTATCGTGCAAACACTCCTGAATGGCGTTTTAACTTAGGATTCCTACCCACTATTATTAATAAATTAAAAATGTAAAACTAAAAATAACAAGTTGAGCATAAGGATAGGAAGGCAGTGGATGTGGTCATTCAATTAAGTACTTCCCGCAACTGCACATGTTTAAAAATCATATACAGAACAGAAGAAAACTTATCAAGGAAAGACGAACTACAAAGATACCTTTATAGATCCTTCGATATGTGAAAGTAAAACATTTGGCTTAGTGTGTAGTTTGACATATTTGTGTAATGTTCAAATATCATCAATTTTCATTAGACCTCCCGAAAAACGGTTAGTCTTCAAGTGCTTCCTAAAGCTGCACACGCCATCCATATATGTTACATCTAAAAGCAGTGCATTCTACGCTAATGGACCAACAACGAAAAAACGTTCTATCATAATAATCCGCTAAGTTGGAATAATTCTGAATAGTCAATTTATTCAATGAAGACGAAATCGGCCTTAACCTTTCCCTCCCTGTGCTAAAAACAATCTGCACTTTTCGTGCATGTGTATTCAATACGCATGTAAAAATGAGCGTTTTCGAATCGGAAAAATAAGAATAATCATAGCCATTCGCTTAAATTAATTAAATTTGAAGTAAAAAGTGATAATAATTGAAATTTAATTGCTGAAAAACATGAAAAAAATATCGGCCGACGTTCACAAAACGGGCGAAGCGATCACCTCAAATAGCTGCCCGAAAGCTACTGAAGCGAGCGAACTGAGATTATATTTCTTGCGTTCCCATATACTGAAGTCGAGTGGGAGTGAGACGTGAATAGCCTCGCTTCCTCCTATGGCGGTTTTTTTTACAACGAATATACCTACGCTCACAAACTGGCACACGTTTGATTGTAGTGGTGAATTTATTCCCGATTTTCACAAAATATCTCTGATGTTGCCGATAAGTGCTAATTATTATTAATACTATTTTTTCACTCAATGCGTAAATGTACTATGCGTATCCAGAAAGTAAGTGTACTGAGGCTCTCACGACCGGATGGATTTTATTTTCGACATGTTGGCTACACTTCCGTGTAGCCCGACCCTTCCCCTCCACAACGAGATCGGTTCGAGGTCAGTACGTTGAGATGAAACTTGGGTTGCACACTACACGCCTGAAACCAAAAGGCAGTCTCAACAGTGGCGTCACACCTCTTCAGCCTCCGCCAATAAAGCTCAAAACCACAATTCCAGCCAAGAAAATCATGGCATCCGTGTTTTGGGACTGTCAAGGCATAATTTTAATTGAATATATGCCTCAAGGGGAGACCATCAACTCTGCAAGATACTGTGAGACCCTAAAACAAATTGCGGAGGGCGATTCAGAACAAGAGGAGAGGCATGCTGGCAAAGGGAGTCTGCCTGCTGCACGACAATGCCAGACCACATACGGCCAACGCCACGAAGGAACTACTCGCCTGGTTTAAATGGGATGTCCTGAACCATCCCACGCATTACCCTGACCTAGCACCTTCAGATTACTATCTATTTACCTCCCTGAAGCTGCACATGGGTAGAAAAAGATTTTCAACCGACGAGGAGGTAAAGGAGGAGGTGGAGAAGTGGACGGAGGGGTAAGCGGGAAACTACTTCGAGGAAGGCATCAAAAAGTTGATACCCCGCTTCACCACCTGCATTGAGAGGAATGGCGACTATGTCGAAAAGTAGCTTACATATGTACTACGGTAACCACGTAATTTTTTTGTTTAAATAAAAAAAAATTGTAACCTACAAAAATTCAGTAAGTACACTTACTTTCTGGATATGCCTCGTATTACGGAGGAATAACTGAAATCTGATCCCAGTATTTATTATATTAATAGAGATATTACAGTTTTTAGAAGCAATGTGTACTAGTTACACATCACAGGGAAGGAAGGGTAAAAGTTCTACTCCACTTCAAATAAATATATATTTTACTTTACTATAATATACCTTTATTATAAAAAATAAAATGAGTGTTAATCAAAATTTATTAATAAAAAATTATAAATTCGTTAAGCGTACTTTTCTTATTATTTCTACTGATTTCGAAACAAGCTCTTTTTAGATTATTTAGTTTTATTTTGACTGAAAATAAATTTAGTATAAAAAATGTTTAAGAATATATCTATCGTTTCAACAGAATTCCAAAAAAACGCCATGATTGTCAGCTTTACCAATTTCGAGACGTTAAAAAGTACGAGACGTTAAAAGTATCATTAGTGGTAATCAATGTACATTAGTGGTAATCAATGAACTACAATGTTTTTCATTAATCATTCACTTTGATTAAGGGAAAGAAAAATCATGGGGGCTACTAAAAATAAACACACTAAATATGTAACAGTTGAATTTCATTGTTGAAATAACTACGGCGTAACTTTGTGAAACTTCGTAATAAATATATAATTTGAAACACTCTTACTTTGTTTTTTTTTTCCTCAAATAAATTGAAATAAAACAAAGGTATAGTGACTTAATTTTAAATAAAATATATGTATACCAATTCGTTAGTTTAAGACAATTGATAAAAAAATATATTTTTAAAATGCATATTATACAATAACATCAAAACTAAAATATCCTGCAATTGGTTGGTCAAAAAAAAAAACGTAAAATTTTTGTTCAATATTTTATTATTTGTCAAATATAGTAAATTTACTCGTACCACTATTAAAAATTCTACAATTTTCCATTTACACTTTCCACCCTAAAGACAAAATGAATCGCATTAACCGTAAATGTTACACATTAACTTTTCCTATTAGAGACATATAAGTGTCCATTATTAGAGTTTCCAAGATTTGTGATGAGAGTCCCGAAGACATTTAGTGTCGGGAAAGTTCTTATATCCCTCCACAACACTCGGGTGCGTAGTAAACCAGAACGTGGATCGATGATATGGAGCCCATGGGACACGATTCGCTATCAGTTGGTTGAACGAGTTTGGAAAAAAAATATCGAAATACTTCGAGAAATACGAACGTTTATAAAGAGAAAGGATCTTTCTTACGCACGATTTTTATGGCTTCTAATATTTCATTAAAAACTTTCAATTTCCTTTTTCAATTTCGAAATTTGATTTGCATACCAACGACTTTTTTTATATTTCCATTGAAGTGAATTTTAAATTGAAGATTAAAATTTCGTTTAATAACTTTTATCCCCTCCAGCCTTCTTCATTACATGTTGGACACAGTCCTATCTTTCATGTCTCTATTTGATGCTTATTTGTGGCTTAAAGCTCCACTGAAATTTTGCAATACCCTCGTATACCATAGAATCATTGCCCTGCCTACATTGATGTATGCAGTTTCTGCTCAAATATATTTTAGGTCAAACAGTCATCCTACTATGATTTTCGTTCTCTGTATAACATCTGTCACTATGGTTTATGCTCTATTTTTTGGTATTATGTTACTTTAAGGGTATACAAAATAATTTCTTTTCATAGCCTGTTGTGATTTGTCTTTACTTCTGTTGATAACATTAATATTCGTTATAATATTAAATATGGCGTTTTCCAAAAAAATATATCACATCAATAATGTTTTAATTTAAAACACCTTAAAATCATACATTTCTTGATTCAAATGGACATCAAAACTTCAATAATGGATAATTTAACTACAGACCATCGATTTGGTGTCTACCTATATATTATAAAATAATTGAGTTATTTATTCCTTTAGACTTTACAAAACATCTGAATTTGATGATGCAGATATGTTGAAGAGCATGGTTAGGGGATAATATTCCCTTCGGGTTAAGAGCCACTGGATTAGACAAGTAACAGTTCACCATCGCACGTGCTAAAAATACTGTTGACGGTGATCAGAAAACTAAACTGTTGTTTGTATAAGTTTAACTGGGGGCTTGTTGGCATGTTCCAATTTTTTTAAAACAGTCAGAAAAATATTTAAGAAACCTTAAGCAAAACCCAGACAATAACCGTTTCTTAAGAAAATTTGGATACTAGCGGTATGAAATTCCGCAACTCCCAGGTTGACAAATTCTCAAATTAAGACGCCCTATCGATTATACCACGAAAGTCATATCGCTTTCATATAATTTTCGGTAAAATATCTCGAATTTATTTGTAAATTGATGACACAGGATTGTAAATCATATGTAGGTGGTACAAGTAAATCCCGAAATATTTTTCAACATCTGTTACATCCGGCTAACAACAACATTTTCAAATTATCATAAAGCGTTTTTTTATTTATAAATATGAAGTAAAGTTTAAAGTTTATAGTGTGAGGGATTCTATTAGCTGGATGTATATGGTACATATATAATTGATTATAATCGAAATTCGGAAGGAAATATCAATTAATTTTTTCATGTTATATGTCTTCAGTAAGATACAGGCAAAAACCTAGATTACTGGGGACACGACAAGTGAAAAACAACAAACCCAGATTTATTAAAATTGTGTATCCACATTAAATTACCTGTTGTTTTTTTTTCACAAATTTTGTGTCTTTAAAATTTATTTTCATATAAATTTAAAAAAAATTAAAATTACTATACTATTGTTGATAAAATGTAGCCTGGTCCCTGTGACAGTTCACAAATTGGCCCCAATACAACCTTGTAACGACGTTCAGTAATTTTAATTATTTTATCAATTTTAATATAAGCCTCGATTCTAATAAATAGCAAGTTATTTAGGTAAATAAATTACATAAAACTAACGATAATGACAAAAATAATACATCTTGTGACATATTAGCAAAAATGTAGCAGTTTGTTAAAATCAAAAAATATTTGGTGACGTTTTTCAAAAGTCACTACGTTAGTCTGCATTGGCTAGGGATGAGGTATACGATAATTGGATTTTTGATGTTTTTATACATAAAATTAAATGTTCGTAATTAGTAATTCATAGTGGATCTTGACCCTATTTAAAGATAAATACAAATCATACAATACATTAGAAAGTCAGTATAATGTAAATTGGGAATTAAAAGGTCAGTTTAGAGACAAACAATTTTTCGATTTATAAAAAAAACGATTCGATTTGTAAAAAAAACAATTTTACCCCATCCCTTTGAGATATGACATTTCAAACGTCATAGGGACCATCCTACATTTTCTCTAGTATATTAAAAATTTCAAACTACGAAGGTATATATGTAAAAAGGAAAACATTGATTTTCCGATCTTGTTATATAAATAAATACCATACAGTTGAATAACTTGATCAATGATTTTTTTTCAGCATTGACCTGTTTTATGAATAGGTTTCAAAAATACTACTTCATATATTATATTTTTACATTCTGTATGGAAAAATGTGCACTTAAAAATAGTTATAGCCAGTCATGCATCCAGGATTTTCTTTGTTCTCTTGATAATACACAGTTGATGGATATGCGTGACCAACGTCCAGTCGTTATTGTCAATTCGTACCGTGTCCAATATGTGTTGGTTATTGAATTTCAGCTGTCGATACATTGTACAATATTTTTATGAGTATTAAAACCCAAAAAATATAATAAACTTTCTAAATTGTTTCAAATAGGTATTCTTTACTTTTCAATAAAGTGTGCCCACTTAATTAGGTGGATCAAAAATAAAGGAGGCATTACCATGCAAAGTAAGAAAACAACTACGCAAAACCAGTGTCAATTACAGTCAAGAATTTAAGGTTTTCGGGGTTCGTTGTATCAGTTGTAAAAGGTCTTTCGGAATATTGTACCAAATTATAAGGCTTATGATGTTTCGAAAACAATGGATACCGATACAAACCTTTTGAGACGACGGATTTTACCTCAAATCAGCAAGCAAGGTACCCTATAATCCAATCAGTGACAACTAAATAATAATTTAAAATAACTTCAAATTTTCTGGAAGCCACGGGCTTGTTTTAACGTGGTGGGATGGACCCGATCACGTTACGGTCGCAAACCAGGACCAAATGTAGGCCAAGCGGTATTCGGTGCACATCAATTTATGGTAAAATTGATAACAAACGAATCCTGAGGATAAAAACTGCAACGTTTTCAAAACGTTGACATCATAAGCCAAACCACACGGTACAATACACCGTAAGACATTATATTACTGTTAAAATAAAGATTTCTACAACGTAAAAAATAGTCTCTGAATAAAATAAAATCATATAAAAAATTGTGCCTGAATAAAATAAACTTCTAACGAATAAAATTAATTTGGCCAACTTTTAAAAAGATACGCAGGATATGTTTAAATATAGCTTGTTATGAAATTTATTAATAAAAGTTCATTTGAAGATACAATTAATGACAATTTCCATTAAAATTAATGAATGATCGCATCAAGATTATTTTTCATTCGATATTTTATGATTTTAAGTAGAAAAAAATATTTTGTCTTCATGGCGTGCTCAATGCTGAGTTCATATTTTTCAAATGCTCAATTTTTTTTAGAATATTGATGAACTTGAATTTTTATAACTAGAATTTATTTAACATTTTTTTTAAATCTGTAAGTGGATTCGAGTCCCGAGTTACAGCATTCTTGATGAGAGTTTGGTTTCGTTTAAAAAAAATATCCAACATTTAAAATTTATAACAAGTTTTCCTCCCGCCTTTGCTGATGTAGTTATTTCCATTACTCCACAAACGTGTGCATTGTCTATACAATTACACGAATAATTTGTCATCATTTCACGTGATCCGTAGCATTTTCTCTGACACTGTTTCCGTTCCTCTCAATTGGTCACAGTTCCCACTAGATTTATGTTTGCAGCAGCGCTAGTCCACTCACTAACTAGCCAATATTTACATTCCCACGTACGGATAATCTCAGCGTGAGATCCTCACATCTACTCAATAAACAACAGACTGGTGATAAACAACAGGAATAGAGACACATGCAAAAGTACCATTTCTATCTGTTTTCCACCCTATTTTGAGATACTTTTGTTTATATTTGATAAAATAATTTCACCCCCTGACCGAATATACGAGTAGAAACAACTTAAAAAGTCTTTTAAATAAAATTTCCCTTCAAATGATTTCCTGCGCTGTAAATAGAGAGTTTATAAGATCTTTTGATACGTACATGCCATCACGCATATTTCCTTTTAGGGGTAGGCAAAGTAGACAGATCTCCACGCCTATATATCCATACATCTCATTATACATCATCATCATCAATGGCACTACAGCCCATTGTGGGCCCCGGCCTCCTCCAGTAGTCGCTGCCATTCCCCCCTATCCTGGGATGCACTCCTCCAGCCCCTGATGCCAATCACGTTTGCATCATTCTGCACCCCATCCATCCACCTAAGCCTCGGTCTACCCACGCTACGTCTTCCTTGGGGCTTGGAGAAGAGTACTTTGTTAGGCATTTCCTCTTCTCCCATTCTTGCTACATGCCCAGCCCAACGTAGCCTCCCAATTTTGATGTATTTTATGATGTTGGGCTCTTTGTATATGCTGTATAACTCCTCATTATATCTCACTCTCCAAGATCCATTTTCCTGTATGGGTCCGAATATTTTTCTGAGTATTTTTCTTTCAAATATTAGAAGGGAAGATTCGTTCTTCTTACTCAATACCCAGCATTCAGATCCATATGTGAGGACAGGTCGTAGCAGTGTCTTGTAAATGGTAAGTTTTGTCCTTCTGGACAACAACCGAGATATAAGGTCTCATTATACGCGTTCTTCTATTTTTTAAACGTCTCCTTCTTACTATGTTATGTCTACTTAAAACTTCCACCTTCTATCAAACGCCATACATGCTCTTATGGTTCTCATTCTTCTTACCTTTCCACAGTTATAATTTATATAATAATTTCTTCCGACTCTTTGCTCGGTGTGCCTTTTCCTTTCTCATTTTTAAAGCGTACTCAATACTTTATAAAGCACAAGAAAAGACAATGGACTGTTAAATTTTTATTAAATTTCTGCAAATATTTTTGATCGAAAACTCTTTTGTGTATAATAATTCAATATTTTTTCTATTGCTTGTGTTATTTCAAAGTTATCCAACATTCAATATATTTTTACATCTAAAAAAACTCCATACTATTTATTATGGTCCGAGTGCATTTTAACGGACCATTGACAAAAAAAAAACAAGCGGGAATATGCACGATCTGTAGAAATATTTTGCCCGTATTAGCTTTGTTTGAAGGTTCTACAAGTCAGCCAAGGGTTGATCCGAGCAGAAATTAATTCGCCTGTATTCTCCATACCGTGGGCTGTAGTAGGAAATGGCTGAAGCAGCACTCAGAACATACAAAAGCCAGTGAGCTCCAGCGCTCTAATTATAGGTGATTATTCCGCATCTGGAATATAAATGTACTATTCATCTCTTCCAATAGTCAGTAGGAGCGTGACGATAATATTATTTTCCTTCACAGGCCCTTGTTCATGTGTCCATTTCATTATTTTAAACGGAAATTTTGTTCATCACTTCACGTTTCGCGAGAATCGTTTTAGCTTAATAGATTTGAAGAAATAATATTTATTAAAAATTTTCGTTTACAGTTTTTGGTCCAAATTAAAAATTCATTTTTCATTTATTTTATTTCAATACTGGTTTAACCATTTATTTTATTTCAATACTGGTTTAACCAGTAATATGTGTTTTTGGGTAAATAACAAACAAATTTCTTGTTAAACATTCTATGATTGATATATTTGAACTGTTTAGTTAAGGTGATTATCCAGCAGAGTACAAATATAATTATAAATATTATGTTTCGAATGGAAAAACCTTTTTTTTGTCACACTTAAATATTCTATTTTCATGAAACCAAAACAGTAACAAGTTTGAAACTTTTATAGTTTTCCCTTTATGACAGCTGGCTTTGTAACTTTTCGGATACTTGGCGGTTTCGACAGAGAAAAACTTGTAAGGAATCGCAACATTTTTATATCTATAAGTAAGTTCTTTAGTGTAGATCTACTCGAGTAATCCCTCGATACCAATTCATTGTGACATGAGTTTGATATATTGTTAATGCTGAAGTTTCATAAATGGTGCGATTGTATTTCCAGTAATAAGTGCTCAGCGAAATTCTTTTTGTTTGTTCTTGGACTAGATACTTTTACATACTTAAGTATTTTCGGAACATTTTTCTTAACGAAGTAGAAAAAAAAATGTTTATAAGTTTTCCAGAAATATTGGAAATCAAAACTCTTGGACCAATAACATTTTGAAAAATACAATGCTTTAAAAACTCAAATGGGAAATTTGGAACTCAAAAGAGCAATAAAAGTTAACATCATTTCTTGAAAAAAATATTTTTTTACTCACTTTATATAATTTAATAAATAAAATAAACGTTGTAAAACTCGAATTAAAATATAAACAGGCTATTGTGAAAGATATATAAGTTCTGAACATTGTGTTTACACTAGGACTATTAAAATATTAAAGTTTTCTTATTTAATATAGAGGAGGAAATATTGTGCTCGAAATACAATATAAAACACTTCTTTTATTTTTAAAAGGCATTTTTTGTGACTCTTTAGAAAAAAATCAACACTTATTTTAAAATTTATCATATACAATATAATTAACATTAAAATACAAAGGTTAAAGGTATTGTATTTCAGCATTTAATTTTCAATATAAAGCACATAAATTTAAACTAAACCCTTTAACGAAAAAAATCAAAATCCCACCCAGTTTCTTGTTTCAGCAATTAAAATCTCTAATTGATTAATGAACCGAAATAGGTGGAAAGATATTCGAAACGGGATGGTACAAAACGTCTCAAGTTAAATGTGGGGTGTTTCCCTTCTCGTTTACTTCCTACATAGTGAATTAAGAATATTTAGACGATCGCTTCAGAAACTTGAATTCGGTAATAAATTCAATTTAACGATTCCTTTAAAATATATTTTTATCTGTACTTTTCAGCAAGCAGCATATCCCTGATTTTAATTTATACTCTTCTTTGAAGTGCAATGCATAAGTTGCAAATTGAAGTGGGGAAACTGAAAGGGTGAATTTCATGAACTTTCAGAAGTGGCGCAGTGAAGTTATGAAATCTAAATTGAATATTATAACGCCACTGAAGATATAAATTCACAAATATAATGTAAGTTTATAATGAGATAGGAAAATTCATTGTCTGTTGGAGTTTTCAAAAAGTTGCCTTAACCCCTTTTTTGTTAAACCTATTAAATTGTTAGACATATGTATATTATTTTAGCGTAGAATCATAAAATGAGGTTTATTAAAATAAAATGATAATAAACACTTTCGTTTTGTGTAATTTAATCTAGCGCTGAGATATATGTGACTCTTTTAATCAACCAAAATATATAAGACCTCTTGTCTTAAGTAAACACCAGGCAGAAATGCTTTTTAAACGCCTTCGAACCCTCAAGCTAAATGTTGATTAGCGTCTTACCTATAATACAAGTCACGAATATCGTCAAAATGTGAGACAATAGGAAAGTTATGTCTTCGAATATAGTTTTGAATACTTATCCGCATCTACATACAGTGAAACCCCGTTTTTACGTGCCCGGAATACACTTTTTTTCGCTATTTGCGTTCAATTTTTCCAATCCCGTTTTATTTTAGTACATTTAGTGCCCGTTTTTACGTTTTTATTTCCGGCAATTTACGTTTGAAATATTTAAAATGCAAATCAATTTATAAACATATTTAATTAAATGCGCGACGATTTAAAATATTTGAAATGAATATTAGGAAGCAGAAATATGTTGTTTCTATTTATAGACACGTGTGCACCTGCAGCGCTCATGGTCAAGGTTACACGAGTCATGTAATACGATGCGATTGGTGGAAAATTTAGCGAATCAGAGGCAGGCAGACTGTATATGTATTTGGTCAATCTATGCTTGTGTTTTAAATATACAATTTCAATGGTCAATTGTCGTGTATTTCGTGTGTCAATTTACTATTTTTTCATTTTTTTAAATTTTCGATGAATCCCTTCAAATAATGTCTCAGCAAAGAAAAATATTATCGATTCAAGAGAAAAGGAAAATTCTCGAAAAAGTGAATTAACATGTTGGTTCACGTGTTTCACTCGCGCTTGATTTGGGAATACCCATTACAACTTTGGCTACCATAATAAAAAATCGCTAATCGATTGAAAAAATTTTCCGATTTGCGTGATTATCTAAATAAAAAATAATTTTAATTTTTTTTTCTAGCCCCGAATCTACGTTTCCCATCCAATTACGTTTTTTTTTTGTCAGTCCCTTCAAAAACCTAAAACCGGGGTTTCACTGTATACTATATGTCTAAAATTATTTTACTGCTGGAAGTTTTTTCAGGCCAAACATGCCTGGAAGAATTAAAGCGATTGACCTCTTGGTCTTTTATGAATTTGAGGACAAACTGAGTGATTAACTGTGCGTATAGTATTTGTTAAGATAATAAAGTAATGACTTAGTAAAGTATAGTTATATGACTTAGTAAAGTAAAGTAAAGTAATAAGATAGTGAAGTAAAGTAATGAATATTACACAACATACCAATAAAAAGAAACAGCCCTGAAAATATTTGTATATTATTCGATTAATGTTAATAGCAGATTTAATTTTTTATGAAGTAAAATGTTTGTAAAGTGTCAATATTTGTGTCCATACGTTTTGAAGAGCCCTTAAAATTTATTTCTTAAATACTTACATTAAGACATTAGTCGACGCGAAGCTTTATTTAAATACCCTACACTACTATCATATGATGTGAGGAAGTTATCAATATAATTAATGGTATTTATTAAATTATGAAACACGATCAAGTGTATGGCAGCGACACTCCGAGATTCTCAAAGTACAAGATGAAGGGTCGTCGTAGATAGAATTGGGAGATAATCCAAAGAGATCATGACTATCATAAAGAACGGAATATAGTGAGAATATATTATCTTTAATTTACTTCTCATTCATACGATAAAACGCATTTTATTATGTTATTTTACAATTTCGTTGTATACTGTACAAACTGGCAAGCTTATTTCCATGTAGTTGTTTCTTTCACTTAACCGTTATTTTGATTGTCTTAAGTGTAAACCATCTTCTTCTTCTCAGTGGCATGTCAGGTCCCCCCAACGTTAAATATTACATGAGAGTAGACATCTTTGTCCCCGGCAGCCCACAAAAGATCCCCGACGATCCTTATACTAGTTCAATCACGTATATTGCGGAGCCAGGAGATTTGTCTCCTGCCAATACCTCTTCGACCCTCTATTTTGCCTTGGATGATCAGGTGCAGTAATTTGTGATTTGCTCCTCTAAGTACATGACCCAAATAGGACACCTTTCGGATTTTAATATTAGTCAGCAACTCGCTATCAACTTTGGCTTTTTGAAGAACCCTTGTGTTGCTGACTATATCCGTCCAGGGTATCCGTAACATTATCCGGTGCATCCACATTTCGATTGCTTCCAGTCGGTTCATACTGTCAACTTTGAGGATCCATGATTCCACTCCATACAACAGCACTGACCAAACGTAATATTTGACTAACCGTTGTCAAAGTTTCAAGTTTAGATTATCATCGCAGAATACATTTCTCATGAGTGAAAACCATACTTTTAACAAAACAGGAATTAAACCCGTAACCTTCGCGTTGCAAGACAGGTATGTTACTAACAGAGCTACAGAATTGAACACCGTATTAAAATGTTTTGTGTCTACTAGTATAAAACCAATATTGTTGCCAAGTTGACTCAACGTTTCACTTCCAGCCTTGAGGTTTTGGGTTCAATTAATATATTCTTATTATCGTACTAACTCTTTTGTGGGATTGGCATGGACAAAATATTTCTAAACCTTCATACCTTAGCACATATCACTCATCTTCTCCACATTCCTACATCTTGTCATGCTTTCTTCAGTTATTCACTTAACGTTCTTTCATAATCTGGTCCACTTAATCCTGCAATGGTTTTCTCATATACCTCTTTTACGCACACCTAGCACTTCTGACTTGGATACTGCTTAGTCATTCTTATGTCATTTTTTCTCTCCACATGCCCAAACTATCTTAAAGCTCCTTGCTTCGTTGTACCAAAACCGTGATTTCATATCTTATACTTTATTACGCATTCTTTCATACAATGACCGACTACAAATATTTCCTTGCACAGTTATTTGCCCAGCATTAATCTTGCTTTATCCTTCTTAAGCCAAATCCAAGTTTCACTTCCATACGTCAAGATGAGCATCAACATACTAATATTTCTTGCCGCTAAACAAAACGTTTCACATATAGCCTTTTTAATATCTTTCTGATTTTCGTAAAGAAATGATCACATAACAATAAATCTTCTAGGTCAGTATTTTCTAAACTGGGAGGCGCAGACTAATGCAAAGGAGGCGTGGAAAGTTTAACAGAAATTTAATTGTTATAACAATTGCAATGAAATTCAAATATCGAGCCCGTTTAGTAGTAGAAAGAGTAGCACTCTCCTCAATAACTCTTAGATTTGATAAACATTGTGCTAATAAACAAGCACATCCGTCGCATTAAAAACAAATAAATTTAAAAATGAATATACATATATACTCGTACGTAGTAAAACCTTGTTATTATTCTGTCAATACCGTGTTTATTTTTTGTATTAATACATGTTTTACCATTTAAAAATGTGTATTATTTCATGAAGTAAAGCGGGGTGGGGCACGATAAGATTGTTTTTAAAGGGGGGCGTAGTAACATAAAGTTTGGAAACCACTGTTCTAGGTTATGATGTATAAAACGAAAATGTGATAAAACACCACAATAAAAAAAAATAAAAAGAAAAACCAAAAATGAAACAGGAAAAATCGTTAAAAAAAACAAGATATGTTTTTCTGGAGCTTTTTTAAAAGCTATTTTAGTAAAAATTGTCTAGAACAAATCCCGGGAGAAAAATATCATGTTAGACGTAATCAACGGAACTTGAGCGAGGTCCAAACTGAATTTTCTTATTATATATGTATTATACTATTATTATATTTACTTTTAATTAGTCTGCTCATGTTTCTCTACTAATAATGTAGGTTTAAAAAGACTAAAAAATAGTATGGAAAAGTCTTTAACTCTTTAACAATTTTCTTCAAAGACCCACAGGGGAAAACATTACTTTGAACTATATATTTTTCTTTCCCTGAAAAAAAAAACCTGCGGTCTGTTATTCTTGATATGATGACTCCGTGCTATCCTTCTTTCTTTTCGAAGGTTTTCTGGACGACGATTGCCAGCGTATTTCATGTATTGCTACGTAGGGAACTTTTGTCATATCCATTATTTCCACATTGCCTCACCAGTGTATTCTGCGGTTGCTAAACCATCTCTCAATACCTTTAACTTTTTAGCGTTTGTCTTTGAAGGACGTGCTGATGATTTTGATTGTTTGGTATTTAAATAAAATACGTCAATTAGCAATGCGGAAAGAGAGAGTGAATGAATCAATGAATAATAATTAATGATTAATGATGCTTTATTTATCGGTAAGTAGGTATTTAAACATTTCAGAATGGGCGCGGGAGTGCGCCCGCAATATATTTTTATCTCGCTTCTGTGCGTGCAGAGATGGTCGATTGAAATATTGCAGACATCGCAAATAATATTGTGGGTAGACAATTTGTTGGCGAAAACGGCGAGACAGCGCGATGCGTTCTCTTTCTACTGTGGAATGTATCGTAAATAGTATTCGTGGGTATACAATTTCAATGTTTTGGTATGCGACCTTTGGACATATCCAAAGGTCGTTTCGTCGGTCGTTGACCGTGTATGTTGACAATATTTCAGCGACGACAGTAGTTCCTACAACTTCAAATATTTTTTCGGATACGGAAATTTCTAGCTTTATCTCTTAATGTCTTGTATGTAATAGATCTGAGTCACTTAACTCGTTGTAAGTTTACTTTTTATTTTTGTAGTATCTATTCTTAAGCCTAGTTTATAAGTTATAATTTGCCTCACACTAAATTAATGTTTTTGATTTTTTTTTGTCAGTCCTCATAATCCATTTATTCCAGATCACATATTTTAGGTGTTCGGTAACTTAGAAATCATAATATAAATAGGCCAAAACCTGTACGACGGTTGTCGTCAAAGAAAGAATACGAAAATTGAATTTTGAATACAAGAGAGCGAGAGAAGAATACTTAGATTATCTGCGAAAGTATGTAATTCGAAATTTGAATCTCGGTGGGTCCGTGATAACTGAATGAATTTTAAATACCTAGCTAACAATATTTGAACCTGTGTAAAAGGAAACGATGTTTAAAATACATAGTTTTTTTCTTTTTTTTTCTATTTATTCTTTAATCTAGATATGCGGGGGTGTGGGATGGAAGCCCCCCGATGCCTTTGCGGTCGGGCTCGCCCTACATTGGTGGGGTGTATCTCGGCCGGGGGAATGTTTGTGGGATGAGCCCGGACCTTTAAGTGTCTTCTCTCTTGAATGTATTTTTTTTGACATCTATTTATTTTCTGTGTTTATTTTTTTTATATATTCTTGTTCTACGTGTCCAAGGGTGTGGGCTGAAAAACATCTGGTGTCCCCGTGGCTGGGTTCGCCCTATATTAGTAGGTGTATCTTGGCCGAGGGGATGCTATTAGATGTGCCCAGACCTTTAAATAGCTTCTGTATTTAATGTATTATCTGCAATTTATGTGTTTTAGAAGTGTTATTCAAATATAATCTGTACATACTATGTTGCTATCAATAAACCTATTATTTATTTATTTATATCGAAACAAATTCTATATTTATAAATATATATTTTCATAAATGTTGAATTTCTTTTACTTCCGTGAATATTTCACGGGTTGCAACTAGTATTTAAAAAATATGGAACATACCCGTTATTGATGATAATTTATGATATTCAACGTATCGGAATGGTGATTCGGAAATATTTAAATGTGTTGCCAAGAGACAACTTTGTTAACGGGCCCATCCATCGAGCCTTCGGTTTTAAACCCACTCCAGTTTCAACTTCATTATTTATTAAAAGAATTGTTTTACTGGAATAATCATGGTACTCACTTTTACTGGAATAATCATGGTACTCACTTTTACTGGAATAATCATAGTAATCACAGTTCATCCTGGGACGTGTTGATAATACTATCTCGTACATAAAGAGACAACTCTCAGGTGTGAGTATTGTTGCCAGACGAACTCTTTTACCAAAAAAACAACAATTAATTATTTTTTTTAAATTGAGTCCCAAACTACGAGTAGAAATGAACCATTTAACCAATAAAGCTAAGAGTTAATTATGATTATTTATTACTTTACGCCGTATTGTGAATTACACTAAAAGCGCCTTAATATCTTCTCATGTTAAGTAACCTTTTAAGAATGAATTTATTTCATATAGTATTTTATTGTATTATATTACAATATAGAAGCACTAAGTTTATATGTACCTAATAAATATAGCCGTGCAAGGAATCACACTCTGTTCTACATACCAACTTACAGGACGAATATCATGACTTAATACTCAGTCACGCGTGGTATAGAGATATTGAACCAACTGAATGATACTGTGGATATATTCTCGGTACCGCCTAGCAGTATGAGAAGAATCTTGACTGATATTCTTCCTAACGAATAAGCTAACGCTAGAATCAGGCCTTCTTTATGTAACAGGAGAAATCCGTGCAAAGTGGATAAAAATAAATAAGACTTTATTGTATATAGTTAAGGCATTAATTAACATTGTGGAGGTTTAAAGACGTAATTTGTTTTATCAAACACAGTTTATTCCACTTTTGTAACGGTAACGGGTAGCACAAACAAGATTCTACTGATGACGAGGTGAAAACCTTGAAACCGTTAGGGTTATACAGTTACAAAAAGTGGAATAAACAGTATTTGATGAAACACATTACAATATAAGAGTTTATTGACAAGTTATCTCTTCGAACCAAATATACAATTATTTTACAAAGTTTTCAGTGAAAATACAGGTTTTACAATACTGAAATACAGAAAAATGTTAAATTTTAAAATAATAAACAGAGAACTAGAAAAGTAGAAAGACAATATTTGATAGAAAAGAACGTCGAAGCCTATAATCTGCGAGTTATTGAATATTTTTACGAGATACGAATGGATGGGAAGACGGTCTATAGAAGTGAGAATATGTATTTTAGCAATTCAATGAGTTCTCACATTCAACCAGTAGAGGGATGTTTGATAAGTTGTATTTTTAGGTTAGTTATAAAACGTTCACAGATATTATGTGTTCGTTGAAGTGTGCTTAGCTATTCCTCCATAATATCTGGATAATACACGTCCGCATGGTCAATAATTGGTAAAATTATAGACTGACAAAAAATATTTTCGTTTTAGTGGGTTAATATCTTTACAACACATTAAGGGGGTGAATACATAAGAAAATCCTACAGCTAACCTCAATTGATTGTTTTTGTTGATAAGGGAAACTATTCCACTTGAGAGGTTCAGTTTTATAGAAGATTATATCTTATAAGCTTTAGCTTATAAACCTTCTTTTTTGACTGAAATGGCGGTTCTCAGAATCGAACCTCAAAGTTCAGGAAAAGCATCATGAATGCAGAGCTCAGAGATGGAGTCAAGTGGTATTAATATTAAAGGCCATACGTATGTTTATTCTTAAAAATTATCGAGCCGTGCCCCTTGCGAGATAGGTAAAAAATAACAGATATCCAAACCTTTAATACAAGCACCCAACTTTTCCCTCCTTCTCATTAACACATCTCGTCATTTATAATCTTCTTTTATATTCATACTTCTCTTTTCCCCTTATTTTGAAATGTGGCCAATTTAATCCAGCCTTACTTTCTTCATTCTACCTTTTATACGCACACCTTATACCTTATATAGTCACACCTTATATAGTCATTCTGACATTATCATCTCTCCCCATATGCTCAAACCATCTTAAGAGTCCTTTCTTCATTTTACTTAATTTCCATTTTATCGATACATTCGTATATGACATCTTCGTTCCACCTTCTTTTATACATTGACACTCCGTGGAAGTTTTCAGAATATTTATCTTACTTTTGTCCTTAACACATCTACACAGTATTAATTAACTTTTACTCTTCTTCCAAATTAAAGTTTTACTTCTATATGTTAGAACAGACACCAACAAATAATTACAAACCTAAACTGTTTTTTTATACTAATTTTAATATAGTGGAGTTGTGCCTTGTTCAGTGTACTTTGTTCCGTGCTCTCCTTTCAATCCCTCTTTAAATTTATACTACTTTTGATATAGTGGAGTTGTACCTTGTTCAGTGTACTTTGTTCCGTGCTCTCCTTTCAATCCCTCTTTAAATTTATACTACTTTTGATATAGTGGAGTTGTACCTTGTTCAGTGTACTTTGTTCCGTGCTCTCCTTTCAATCCCTCTTTAAATTTATACTACTTTTGATATAGGGGAGTTGTACCTTGTTCAGTGTACTTTGTTCCGTGCTCTCCTTTCAATCCCTCTTTAAATTTATACTACTTTTGATATAGTGGAGTTGTACCTTGTTCAGTGTACTTTGTTCCATGCTCTTCTTTCAATCCCTCTTTAAATTTATACTACTTTTGATATAGTGAAGTTGTACCTTGTTAAGTGTACTTTGTTCCGTGCTCTCCTTTCAATCCCTCTTTAAATTTATACTACTTTTGATATAGTGGAGTTGTATCTTGTTCAGTGTACTTTGTTCCGTGCTCTCTTTTCAACCCCTCTTTAAATTCGCCATTTACACGTAAACTTACTACAAAAAAAACGTAATTAATCAGTCTGTTCTAGTTTTTCTTGCATTCCATGACACACAATTTCTTAATTTGACTTCAACCTGGGGTTGTAGGATTCGGATGGAAATTAAAAAAAAAAGTTCCTGTCTTGTTAGAGATTTTATTTGGTAACAATACCCACACTCATCGAGCTCGTGTACGAGTGCTATCTGTTCATGTGTGTTAGTGTTACCAACACTTGCAATGACTAAACGAGTTCAAGACGTGATCGAGTTGTTTTCAATCCAAAGGCTTGATAACTGAGACCAAACACAATATTGTCTCCCAACTCTTCAATATGTTCGAATCATAATTCTGAATACTTTAAAGGATACAATACGAAAAGGAGGAAAACTATTTTATAACAAAAGCTGTGTAATGCGACTGCGTTTATAAAGTTAGAGCAAAACTTTGCTTAAAGGCAGAGTTGAAAATTCACTGTAGCCGGCTTAGTGAAACTTAAAACAGCGTTGAATTGAAAACTATAATCGTTTTTAATATAATAAAACTGAATTTTTTTTTAGAAATGTATGCAATAACTAAATTTGTAACAAATGTTTCATAATAAAATACTCTTGCATCACACTGGGTCAAGGGATACATAACATATATCTTAGATTGTTCTATTCTCATCACTGATTAATGGCAAAATAATCAATGAAAAAAAAGGGTTCACCTGTTACCATATGGGCTTCATACAAGTGTTCCCTTATTCATACAGATTGAAGTGTTATTTTTAATGTTGTTTTTCATAAGAAGCTCTTTAATAATATGGTAAAATTGTTATTTGGGGAGCATTTTCTTAGATGACGGATGAGTTAAGAGGGATATCGAAAGGCGCGTAGTAATAGGAGAGGTAGTGGGGTACTAAAACATAAATTTGAATAAAAAATTATCGATATATAATAAAATAATAGTCCACTACGGTATTCTTAAACTTACATTGATGTGTGGAAGTGAAATGTGGACATTAAAAAAGTCTAAAAGAAGGCTTATAAATGCTGAAGAAATAGCTGCACTTAAAATAGTACATAAGGTGGGAATTTATAACAAAATACGGAATTAACTGACTAGGTATGAATTTAAGCTTAAGACTGTGTTTTCTCAGATGATGAAAGAGTAACGAGGGATATCGAATGGCATGCATTGATAGGAAGCAATCAATGGGACACTAAAATACATACAATCAAACCAGACAGTACCAAAATCTGCTAAGATGAATTAAGTGGTTCGGGATGAATGTGAACTGAAAGCTGATGATTTAAGAAAGAACATGAAGGAGAACACTCAGATAGTTTGGGCATATAATGAATAAAGATAAACTTGTAAATTAAATATAGTGCACATGTGAATGGCTGGCGTAATAGAGAAAAATTAAGAAAATATTGGTTGAATCAGGTGAATAAAGAAAGTATGAAGTCACAGAAATAGCAGGAGTGGTATGAAAAGGCGTATGGATGTAGAAGAGGAAAAGGATGTGTATTGAGATATGAAAATTTGGTGCTCTCTCCTCTCTGCCTACTCCGATTGGAAAAGGCATGCATGAATGCTATGCATGAATAATACATTTTGTGTTCTGTACAAGTTTTTTTTTCTTTCTTAATAATTGATTTAATTCACAACTCATTATTCTATATATGTAGACATATACTATAATTGTTATAATGCATATCCAATGCCGATTAATCAGTTTTTTCTCGTTCTATCAAAAATCACGTGCATTCCCAATATCTCACTAAATCTCATCCATCGTTTTAGGTGTGTACATTTTATTGGGAAAAATAGGTAAATGTCTTGAAAATCATTAATTATTTGAACACATTAAGTTGTGTGTGTGTGTGTGCGTGCGTGTGTGTGTGCGTGTGTGTGTGTGTGTGTGTGTGTGTGTGCGTGCGTGCGTGTGTGCTTGTGCACGTGCGAGCTGAGTGTGTTTTTTGCTTGTCTATTACGTTTTCCGTGACTTAGTTGATATAAGTTGTGTTACAGCTTGAGGATTTCGTGTTCTACTCCTGTTGATACCTTAACCTCAACGAGTATGAGCGTATGGCGAGCGAATTTTTACCTAAAGAGAGTATGGACGTATACGGTACGTCCAATGTTTTTATTCCTGAATACATGAATTTATCCATAAAACGGACATGACTCAAATGTTTCTATCTATTCAATTATTTTGTATATGGCGACCGCAATTACGTTATTTATATTACTTACAAAATAATTTTTTATTTTACTTACCAAATCTCACTTGCTTTGAGGACCAAGTTTGTGTTTTTTAATGTAGCCTTTACAATGCGTCTGGTAATTAAACCTGAAAGGGTGAAATTTGTGTAACGAAAGTGAACTACAAAATAAATTATTTCAAAAGAAGTAATTTATGACTTAACATTTTTCGTTATTATTTGGTCTTAATCATTTTGATATCTGCCCTAATACTAGCCCAATTATCTGGTGCATAACATATTTGGTTTAAATAATTATTAAAATGTTTGAATCTTACTTAAGTAGCGCTTTACGAAGAAGCATGTACTAAACATACGAGTACCACGTAATTTATTTATGACGTGACAGTTAAAGTGGAATTCGGAAACAAGTAATAAATGGTGAATGTAAAAAAACACTGATTATATTATATATTAATTGTGATTTTCCGTTGAAGATCAAACTCAAAAGCATTTTCTTTTCAAAACGTTTTGAATTATTTTTCCTTCAAAAAAGATAAAAGGAAACTTTTTTTCTTTCCTTTAGGATTTTAATCATGGAGTTATGTATGCACAATTAAAATAAATTTCGTGAAAATCTCACAGAAGACTCATTAGTAGCAGTTTAAAAACGGAAAAATAAAATAAAAAGTATTTCGAATACTTTTGCGTCTGAAACTTGCAAAGCTTTGTCTGAAAACTTTTCTTCCCTAAGTCAATTTAAACTTTTTTTTTTTTTTTGATATTTTTCGATACTTTTCTCATCAATGTTTGACTTTTATCTTGAATTAAATTTTTTGAACGTTCTTTTCCACTTATTTGAGCTGAAAACGTTTTTTTTTTTTCGTAGCTTTTACCTTTTTGAAGCATCGTGGTGTATAAATATTTATCAATTTATTTTTCCAATAATTTTAACGCAAGTGGAAAATACGAGACTTAAATAATTTTATGATATAATATTTGAATTCCTGAAAAATATTTTCAGGAGGGTATTTTGAACGTTGCATATTTTTAAATCTTTATCATAAAATACGCTTGCTTCATGTGTATTATTTTTTAATGAATAAATATTTTTATAATGGTTTAACAGTGGAATACTAAATTCTAATATGTATACATTTTTTTAGTTTAAAAAAAATGTAAAGTGTTTAAAATATTAACTAATTAGATTTTTTTTGCTTTGATATCGGAGAAAATTATTTCTCACAACAAATAAACAAATTTAGATGACTTCCATTGCCTTGCTGATAAGACTTCCTACTTGGAGGCTTTGAGTTCAGTTCTTGTTGACAGCCAACTTTTTTTAAAACAGTTCCTGTCTTGTTCCCACATTTAGTTTGTTGAAACCTTCCTGGTTTGTTCAAAGAAATTTGAATATAATGAAAGGCCTGCCAGATTGAAGTTTATACTGTGGAAGTGTAATGAAATATAATTTGTTAATAATACAAAATATTTTTCAGAGTCCGCCTTTTCATGGACGGCAGATTGAACATCATTTCAAGAGTAGTGTAGATAGTTAGTTATGTGGTAGGTTTAAAAAAAATCTACATTTCATGAACGATACTTAACTAAACGTACGTTTAAGCGTTTTGTTTCATAATGATTAGTTTTATTTCTGATAGTTATACAAAAAATATGGTAAGAGTTGAAACTTAATGAGATAATAATATTTAATTTGTGAGTTTTTGTACTACTTTTTCTCAGTGCTTTAACCATCTTCTACCAATAGAGAAGTTAACAAGATCGTCTTTAACCTTTCCCTTCCTGCGCTAAAACATCCGAGCGTTCCGGTGCTGAGTATTCAATACACATGTAAAAATGAACGATTTAGAATCGGTAAAAGGAAAATATTCATAGCCAATCGCTTAAATTAATTAAATTATTAGTCAAAAGTGATAATAATTGAACTTTTATTGCTGAAAACATGAGAAAACCATCGACCGACGTTCACAAAACGTGCGAAAAGACCACTTCACATGAAATCCCGTAAGCTACTGACGGGGCGGAAAGACTAATACTGTGTATGTTATCTTATACATTGAAGGAAGAAACTAAACGATTCTATTTCTTGCGTTCCCATATACCGAAGAAGAGTGAGAGTGAGACGTGAATAGCGTCGCTTCCTCATCCATAGCAGTTTCTTAGAAGGAATATACCTACGTCACAATCTGGCACACGTTTGATTGTATTGATGAATTTATTCCCAATTTTCACAAAATATCTCTGATGTGGCCGATAAATACTATTTATTATTAATATTATTTTTTCATTCAATGCGTAAATGTATTACGGAGGAATAACTGAAATCTGAACCCAGTATTTATTATATTTACAGAGATATTAAAGTTTTTAGAAGCAATATGTACTAGTTACACATCACCGGGAAGGAAGGGTTAAACGCTATACTCATCATAACCTAAAGCCGAGAAAGCTGGAGACAGTTGGTGTTCCAAGCTTCATACATAGCAGAAGACTATAACGCTCAGCATTAAACATGCAATGAAGAAGATGTACATTATCTTAAAAGCTCTATAGATGATAGAATTTGTATTTATTGGATAAATAACTATAATTTTCTTTTCATTATAAATCCTTTTAAACTTGCATGTGCTCCTACGAGTATCTTGGTTATAAAATCTTCCCCTTTGGACATTGAAGTTTTTGAAAGCTGTTAATAATAAACTTTTTTTAAATCAACCCCAATTGAAAGTTTCCCCTTCTTTTCTTTTATAAGAAGGGTCCACGTCTCAATGGATATATAAGGTTTCGTCCAGTATGCCTGTTAGGGACTCCAGTTATGAGCTACTTCTTCAGATTTTTTAAAAGGTAGCTTGATCTTTGTAATTATTTATCGTATGTTTATTCATGAGAACAAATCTATAATACTTAGTGCTAGTGGTACAGTGATAAAAAAGCCAGTTTAGTAATCTACGTACAATGTTTAATCCCAGCAAAATTTGGCTTTGGTTAGTCAGATATTACATCATGTATTGTACGCATGTTTTTGTAAAATATAATTGCTATCATTTGGAGTTTACTTAAATGATGACCGACCTTACGAAAACCGTCATCCTCAGAGTGATTTAAAAAACCATTACCTAATATTTGTTGTTTTACAAAAATGGTTTATAAAAACTAAAATAACAATATTTCTTTATCCGCCAAGAGTGTATGGGTCGATGTAACCTTCAACAAACATACTCTACGATAGAGGTTGAATGAATCTTTTAACACATTCCACCACATGCGTTGATGAATCTTTAAACATATTCCACCATACGTGTCAATGAATTCTTTAACACACTCCACCATATGAGTCAATGGATCTTTGAACACATTCCACCATATGTATCGATGAATCTTTTAACGCATTCCACCATATGAGTCAATTAATCCCTTAACACGCTTGCCCATATGGGTCGATGCATCCTTAAACACACTCCACCATATGGGACAAAGAATCCTTTAACACACTCCACCATATGGGTCGATGAATCCTCTAACACACACTACCATATGGGTCTATGAATCCTCTAGAACACACTACCATATAGGTCGATGAATATTTTAACACATTCCACCATATGGGTTGATGAATCTTTTAACATATTCCACCATGTGAGTCGATGAATCTTTGAACACATTCCACCATATGTATCAATGAATCTTTTAACACATTCCACCATATGAGTCAATGAATCCCTTAATACGCTCTACCATATAAGTCGATGCATCCTTAAACACACTCCACCATATGAGTCGATGAAACCTCTAACACACACTACTATATGGGTCAATGAATCTTCTAACACACACTACCATATAGGACAAAGAATCCTTTAACACACTCCACCATATGGCTCGATGAATCATTCAACAACTCCATCAAATCGGTCGATGAATCATTTTACATACTCCACCATATGGGTCGATGAATAATTTAACACGCTTCACCATACGTGTCAATTAACCCTTTAACCCGTTTGGTTTATTTTACTTATCGTTTAATCCTTTTGAATTGCGGTTGTAATATTTTAGAAATTGTTCTCATACTTTATAATATAATTCTAGAAATATATTAAAGTACGCATTTTTTTGTGCCGTAATCTCAATGCTGAGAAACGTAACCCATATTGAAACTGATGTACGTCATGCACATTCTTCTCCAGTTTTATCGACATTCCGCTGTCCAAATGTCCTGTGACAAAGATAGTCTTCTAGCACTGGTGATCTACCTCTTCTAATAAGATCTACCACGTTATCATTGGCCATGAGTCTCTTCATGCCTTTACGTAAATTGTGACCTAATAATTGAAGTATATTAAAGATCTGAATGTCTGGTTCTACAAAAATCTCGCATCTGGTCCTCACATAGAACATATATGCAATTCAGCTTACAAAACTCGAAGACTTGTGATGAGAATTTTTAAGTCGTTTGAAAGCCAAGCGGTGCTCAAAACGTTTTTTAAATCATTGGTTTGGAGCAAACTAGAAAGCAATGCTTGCGTTTGGAAGCTTCTGGGGACACAAGGCTCACTCGTGGTGGAAAAGGTACAGAAAAAATATTTAAGATATCTCTACATTAATGAGTTTGGCGTATATGCATGGCTTTCTCCTATTCAGTTTCTGCTTGGCATGCTTGGGTATAACTCCTTAAGCGTAAGAAGAAATCTAAGTGTCGTGATATACGTTGATAGATTCGTTCGCGGAGTTGTGAGCTGTCTAGCATTATAAGAAAGATAAGCGTTAAATGTTCCTAAAAATTACACTAGACTGCGCCGGTAGGAACTATTCTTAACCCTTCTTTCCCTGTGATGTGTAACTAGTACACATTGCTTCGAAAAACTTTAATATCTCTATAAATATAATAAATACTGGGTTCAGGTTTTATGTATTCCTCCGTAATACATTTACGTATTGAATGAAAAAATAATATTAATAATTAATTAGCACTTATCGGCCACATCAGAGATATTTTGTAAAAAATCGGGAATAAATTCACCAATACAATCAAACGTGTGCCAGTGTGTGACATAGGTATATTAATTATAAAAACCGCTATGGGTGAGGAAGCGACGCTAATCACGTCTCACTCTCACTCTACATCGGTATATGGGAACGCAAGAAATATAATCTCAGTTCGCAGTTGTTTCTTCCTTCGAGGTATAACATACACAGTGTTAGTGTTCCGAGTCCCGTCTCAGTAGCTCGCGGGCATCCATATGAAGTGGTCTCTGCGCCCGTTTTGTGAACGTCGGCCGATGTTTTTTCATGTTTCCAGCAATTAAATTTCAAATTTTATCATTTTTGACATCAAATATAATTAATATAAGCGATTGACTATGAATATTCTTATTTTTTCGATTTTAAATCGCTCATTTTTACATGTGTATTGATGTGTATTGAATACACAGCACCGGAACGCGATTTTTTTGCACCGGAAGGGAAAGGTTAAGGAGATATGCAAGAAAATGTCTCCAAGCCATTATGTATTTTGGAAGAGCCTAACACTTATAAATGGAACTGTTTCTAATATTCATATATTTCATATGACATTATCAAAAGCATAGGAACATTTTCTTCCAAGACTCGGGACGTTACAAGGCACTAATCGACTTATTTAAGTGACTTTTAAATGCTTTTTAAATAAGTGTTTAAACATTTATAATTTATATTGAAGTTGGACTAGCTTGTATTGTGAATTGAAATAAGGAAAAAATTAGATGGGTGATTGATTAATCATGAAAGCGTCTCTGAGATGAAAAGTTCTTCTTAAATATATACTTCCATGAACAGTCAACAAACGGCTCTTACATCATATCTTGAAAGAACCTACCGTTTATCAGGTTATATTTTACAATAATGAAACAAAAAAAACTATTATTATTATGCGAAGGCTTTAGCAACATTGCTATATGTTAGACAGCCATAAATAATGAAATATGATTTTTAAAACAAATATCTTTCATGAGTGAATTGAAAAAAAAAAACATGTCTTCTAAAATAGCTCCGAGGCCACGGTAAAATTCTCCACCACTAATTTGCCATCAGTGACATAAGACACCCTCCGGCGGAACTAGGGTGGGGGAGAGATGTGGTGTGAGCAACGTAACATCGTACAATGATTTATGTATCGCAAAAAATCATTTTTATCAAAGCAAAACGTTCTACGATCGTAATTTTTAGTATTTTGATGATGAAGCCAAAAGGTAGTTTATATTTTGTTACAACATTAGATATCTGAACTATTATTATGTTTTAAATATCTCTTCACAATATACTCATATACGTGGGTAATACAAGTTTGTACTAAGTAAGGAATTTTGCTATTAATTATATAATATTAATTAAAAACTTTAATGTACGTACATATAGCAGATTTATATTCTTTTAGCATTTTTTATCAATCAACCAGTTTTTGTTTCATTATAATCGTTGATATCAATGACTGTGTGTTGAAAGCAGTAATATATTTATTTATTTAACGACACAACAGTGTATTTATATACAAATGAACATGTGACAGGTTATAAAGTACTTAAAAATTATTGATAAATTATACAAAACTTTATCTTAAACTAACATGAAGATGCAAAAAGCAGTAGTAATAATAAATTACAGTCATTGTTTTAAAATTATTTAATTATTATATGTATATTTAGTTCAATATATGTTATGTATGTATACCACAAAATATTACCAAACTTCACCAAGCAGACTTACGTTATTGTCGAAGACTTATTTTATAGAAAACACATGACCTCATTAGTAGAACGAGATGCAAGTTGCTTTGCAGAATCAAAACCTTCCTACATGTTGATGCAGGGTTACTCAACTCCAGAGGCAAAGTATTGTCCTTAATGTTTTGTTTATATTACGTTATTTATATTAATAAAGGAGAGCACAAAGTTAGTAGCTGTTTCCAAATATTGTTGTAATATTCTGGCGAATACTATATATATTTATATTAAAAATAACTAAATTGTTGCAAAACTCGTTTCCAAGTATTTGCATGATATATATGATACATGTCTGTACATTCTTCTTTATAACCATTCGATTTATTTGTGGATTCAACAGTTAATCCATCGTATTATTAATGTATTCAATATATTAAATTCCTTTAATGTTAAAACTTCAAAGCATTTTTCCAATCAACTAGCGTTTGTTTCAAATAAAAATCAGAATTCATAGTCTTTCACTTTTGTAAATAAAAATAATAGTTCAAGGAAAATGTATGATAGTGAAAGAATTGGTTTATTTCGACATAAATATTATTTCTTAACTTTATTCCTAAATATCGATAAGGATGTAACACATAGTATTGATCCAAGAAGATCGTTCTAAAATTTTGCTGATTAAACCGCAAAATATTTTTTTTAATCCACTTTGCGCGGATTTCTCATGTTACGCAAAAACGGTCTGATTCTAGTTATCTTATTCGTAAGGAAAATATCAGCCAGAATTTTTCTTATAATACTAGGCGGTTGCCGTGATTTTACCTGATGTTGTTTTATGCGTTGGAGTCATTACATGATGTAGTTTTATGCGTTGAAATACAAAGGATTCTGTCGTGATTAGATCGGTGGAAAAGTGCATACTTAGAAAGAAAATTGATTTTTTTACACATACATCAGTATCAATCCTCAGGGGTAGCATTATTGAATACTCCAAATAGAGTAGAATCTCCCCAGATAATGGAAGAGTTATAGGGGATATCGAACGGTGAGAAACGGTAGACAAAGAAGTTAATGGGGCTCTAAAGCCTATAAACATGAACCGGACAGTTTCAAAATCTGCGAAGGAAGTAATATGTAGGTCTACGATAGTATTTTGGTTCAAACCTTGATCTATGGGAGTTAAACGTAGACGTGATAAAGGACTGACAAAAGCCGAATAAATTTTGTGGAAATGCGTGTATTGAGAAGACTACACGGAGCGACGATGTACTCGTATTTAGGAAGTTAAGATGATGTATTGAGTTAGATGAAAATTAGTACGCTGAGATTGTTTGACCACATGAAACGAATGAATGAAAAAATATTAACAAAGCACATACACAGTGCAAATGTGAGTGGAAGGCGTGGTAGTGAAAAATCGAAGAAATTGTTGAATCGAGCGAACGTTATTTTGAAAGACAAAAATGTTGGAGAAATCTTAGTTGTACTCGTATATGAAGTCATATGATGTAAAACAAGCGAAAAATGTATGTCGTGATAGGAAAGTCTGGTATTTTCTTTTTTCTGCCAGCCCTGGCAGAAATATGGTATGACGCTTAGTGTTTATGTGTGTCTTCACTAATGGTTGCCTGTACGTGTTTGCAATAATGCGAACATATATTTAATAAATTAAATTTCAGCTGAAAGCATGTCACAGGAATATACTCTCCTTGAAAAATCTAAATAATTTTTTTAATGTCAAAGTTTATTTAACTTTACAAGACTTTAAAATGGTCTAAATGTAACCTTCGTAGGCATCACCATAAATCTCAAATCCACTGTACGCGTCGTTTTGCAAAACCTATTATTTTTTTTAAGAATATTAAATAGTAATTCATGGTTCTCCTCTTTTTTAATTATCAATATTTTTTCAATAATAATATGACCGTGGATTAATTGGTAAAAACCCTACCTTCTGATCCAAAAGTTGCGGGTTCCATTCCTGTAAGAATCCAGATTTAAAAAAAGAACAAGTCTTAATTTTATTTACGGCCATTTTAAAACTAATTTGATTTATTTATTTTTTCAAAACATGCTTAACCATTTTTTCAAAACATGCTTTTTATTTATAAAAAATAATAAATAAAAAATAATGTATATGCATACATACGAGTATATACACACAAACATATGATACACATATATTCACAGTCACTTAAGTACGTTGATGAGTGCTTTCTAACGCGCTCAATCTAAGAAGAAAATTTACTTTTGCTTTTGGTAATGGGATATGAAATATGTCAATATCCGAAGCAGTCCCGTTCAGAAGAGTTAAGGCCCTTCCAACAGGCATAGCGGCTGGAAGACCCGTTCTTGCGTATGTTATTGAGAACAGTTCTTGCCGGCGCAGTCTAGTGTAATTGTTAGGAACATTTAACGCTAATCTTTGTAGTAATGCTGGACAGCTCACAACTCCTCGAACGAGTTTGATAACGTATACCAGAAGACGCAGATCTCTTCTAGCGCTCAAGGAGTTATACCCGAGCATGCCCAGCAGAAATTGAGTAGGATAAAACCATGGATAGACACCGAATTCTCTCATATAGAGATATTGTAGATATTTTTTTGTACTTTCTCCACCATGAGCGAGTTCTGCGCCCCCACCGGGCACCAAATGCGAGCATTGCTTTCTAGTTTGCTACGGATCAATGAATCAAACAACGTTTTGAGCACCATTTGGTTTTCAAACGACTTATAGATTCTCATTACAAATCCTAGAGTTTTATAAGCTGAGTTGCACATAATTTCTATGTGAGAACCAAACGCGAGATTGCTGTGGAACAAGGCACCCAGATCTTTAATATTATCTGTGCGGGGTATAGGTATAGATTCTACTGAATATCTATGGAATTTCAAGACGTGTGAGCAATGATACGACACAATTTTGCCCTTTGATGCATTGAAATATAATACTGATTGGTTGGAAAAGGTCGCTGCATGGCAAGAATCTGGCTAGGCTGTATTATATACAACTAAAATGATATACAATACAATTATATAACTTTTAAAACACTTTCATATAATCCAATATGACCACACTTGTAAACTATGGTTGCTTTTAAGAACAACTTAAATAATTCAGGTGAGATAAGGTCTGAAATTAAAGCAGGATATCAAAAATGGATATTCAAATCTTAAGAGTTTAAATATCTAGTTTTGATATATTGCTTTAATTTCAGACCATATTAAAATTTATAAAAATATGGCTGTAGTTAAAAAAAAATTTAAAGACAATCTACCCACATTAGGATTTGTATCACCATTTAAATACAATAATAAAAGCTAATATTATATGTATTATTCCATATAGACGTATTTATATTGATAAGACGCTTGACTTCAGCCCGTGGGTTTCGGTTTCAATTCCCAGTGATACTCAAAAAATAAGAAAAAAATGGTCTCACTCTGGTGAAACAGTTCGTCTGGTAACTATGCTATAAGTGTGCGAGTCTTACTCACGTGAAAAGTCGTGTAGGATAGTTTATTAATCGTGAAATGGTGAAACGTAAGTAAAGTGCCTTCTCCTGTAGTTTCAAACCCAAAGGCTCGATTAATGGAGCTGAAAACCGAGCTATCTCCCGGATAAGCTCTTCAAAACGCCCGAATCACTGAAGCCTTTAAGTTGACCAATACGCATGAATAAAATAAAATAAAAATATTATTAAAACTAATTTCAATGTTCGTGTTCTTGTGACAAATATAATTGTTGAATTATGGAATATAATGAAACAAATTATATATTTTATTTTGGTGTAGATTCGGCTCCCGATGTATTACGAAAGAGTAACAATACACAGTTCGATTACGTGCTTAATAATTCAAAGCTTTTGATGATAAAATATTGATTATTGACCTGTTTTGATGTTTTAATATGAGCTTTCGGATTAATTTAGTAAAATATCTTCATTAATATTTTTTTGGCGTTTTTACGAGTATACGCTTTGCATTCGCTCATCAGTATATCTTTTAGTATGCATGTTGCGCAAAAATTCAATTCAGCATAGCTTTCTTGTTCTTGCAGTAGATTCTATATTCATATTTTTCAAAAAAAAATCCGAGATAGAGACAGTTAGCTTACCCTCTATCTCTTAGGGTGTTGACCTGGTAGTCTTCTTATGGGATATCCGTGAGAAACTATTCGAAGAATTCGGGTGGTGTCTATTGTTTGAACTTGATCCTGCCAAAAACGAAAACGTCTTGTCTATTTTCTCCAGCTTACGATAAATTCGGTGTTATAACATACACTATTCTTACATAGCAAAGCTCTCATTTTATTGAAATCGCAAAACGTTGAGTCGAACTATTGGTTCATTGTTTTGATGTGGGCAAACTTTTGCACTGTAACACGCAGTCTGAACAGATTGAACCCGAATGATATTTTTTATATTGGTAATGGTGTTAATAAAAGGTGATGAAAGCTAAAGATAGACATTAATTCAAATTAATTGCATTTTACTTTCGATGTTAAAAGTACAACCTGGTAAGTTAATTGCCATTTGGCAACCTTTTCTAATCAACCAGCAAGGTACTTAAACAAATGTAAAGTGTAAACCTGAACCCATTTGTAAAAAAATATGAGTTTCAACAAGAATGTAACACCTAATACACAGGCTGGGAAGACAAGCATCTTACTAACTAGACCACAGATAGTCTTAGAATAAGAGTAATCCGGAAATTATTCCACCAGGAATAAAAAATGGGACAACCGTTTGCTAAACGTGCATGCTAACTCTTAGACCACTTCTTCTTTCCTTCTTCTTCCTGACACTGTCCCAACTCATTGCCTAGGTAGACTGTTGGGGTTGGCTCTTCTCGTTCTCAGGCTGTATGTTCTTCGGTTCTGGGTGTAACTTTCATCTAGGCCGTTCCTCTGCAGGATTTTGGAGCATTGAGTCATCCAGAAGTTATTTGGTCTTCGGCTGTTGAGGAAAATCCACAGACATTGCCTGATTTACCTTATGGTCTGGTGGTCTCCGTCTTATGTGCCCGTACTATCTCAGGGGTTGCTCTTCCAGCTTACTGTTTATGTCAGTGACTCCCAGGCTACCACGAATGCGTGAGCTCTTAACTCTATATTTTAATGATACTCCTGCCGACCACCTAAGCATTCGCATTTCTGCTGTTTTAAGTTGCCTAGAGTAGGAGCTGTAAATAGTCTAGCATTCTGAGCTATACATAATCACGGGTCTAATGATAGTCTGGGATACCTTTCTTTTTAGTTTTATAGGCATTTTTAGGTTACGCAAGACTCCTGTTAACGATCTGAATTTCATCTATCCCACACCTGTTATATGGTCACCTAACTGTCAGACCACGGCCGCCAACAATATATAAGTTTCGTATTTGTTATAACTGTTAAATTGAAATTATTAAGAATGAATTTTGAGCAAATTGGTTAAGTGCAGGACATTTCATTTCTTTATAAAAATTGAAGCCGACTTTCTTTTGTATTTTGTCTTTCCAGTTTGGGACAGATCGTAATAGCAGACATAGAGAGGTCAGGGCTACCATTTGTATCGTGTCATAAATCCAATACAATTCATTTTGACATGTTGACAACTAAATCGCCACGATATTTATATCTAAATCGAGGCTCTGTTTAGAATTTTTATCGAATGTAAGAATTGTAGCCTCACGACCAACCGATGCGATGGTGAAAAAAAAATATTATTTTAATGAAATTTTTAAAATTTATACTCGTGTGTATATATATATATATATATATATATATATATATATATATATATATATATATATATATATATATATATATATATATATATATATATATATATATATATATATATATATATATATATATATATATATATATATATATATATATATATATATATATATATATATATATATATATATATATATATATATATATATATATATATATATATATATATATATATATATATATATATATATATATATATATATATATATATATATATATATATATATATATATATATATATATATATATATATATATATATATATATATATATATATATATATATATATATATATATATATATATTTGACAAATAGATTAAATAAAGTTCAAGATTTATTTTCTTTAGTTAAAACGTAAATAAACTCATATTCATTACTTTTCGCATATTTTTTAGGGTTAAGT
>CATKWJ010001087.1:0-14159 GCA_949825065.1 Odontocerum albicorne
AATTTCGTGGTCACTGAAAGGTCGGGATTATACTGCATCTGATGATATTCTCACCATAGGTTCTGTTATATGGAAGCTCATAAAGTTGATTGTGACGCGATTATGTGTGCGGCGCGGCGCTATTATCCTTCATAACCGACGATGACAGCACCATCCTGTGCACGTAGGGGACTTAGGTCAGTGCCATTTAAAACAAATTGAGCGCAAGTGGAACTAATGTGGCAGCCTAGCAATACTGGATTAAGTCACACTATATTCTCCAAGACCTAAAATATAATGGAAACTTCCAGGTTTATGAAAATATTACCCCTTATATCCGATTGAACATGTAGTAGAATCGTCATTTCAAACACAACAGATTTTCAGATAATTTTTTCTTGCAGTGCCGTGTTTGACTACTTAATGTTAGTTATCTTTTTGGCTGTTAGTTTTATTAACAGATGTCTGTCCGTCCCATGGTCAAAGGTTCTTCAACCATGCTGTTCGCCTCATTTCAGGACTTCGATATCCTTGATTTTTTACCATAATTAAAATATGTAGACGTTGGTTTACTGTAGTTCTCGCGCTTTTATACTTCAAATAAGCTCCATGTTTTTATTAATCCTAACCAATATTATATTTTTCTTACATTGATTACTATACAGTTAGGTAGAATCATTTATTCCATTCCTTGTCCGGACCATTAAATATATTAATTATGCCATATGTTTCCAGTAGGAAACAATAAAGATCGTCCTATTATTCGCATCAACCAAGCCTTGTTCAGAGTATAATGCCCCAATGTTTGTACATAATAGCATTTGTTGTGTATTCTATATAGCCCCACACTCATGTCTAGTGCTACTTTCATTCAAAATCTACGACTCCATTTCTGCATCTTGAAGCTAGTCATCCACACTCGGAGTCTTTTCAGGGTTCTCCAAATAGGCAAAGAAAATTGGTTTCCAGGAGCCATATTTTCAAATAAATCTATCCAGTTATCAGGTGTTTTGTATTTCCACTTCAGAAAATGTGCTTTTAGCGGAAGAATCGTCAGTAGTTGCGCTTGCTTCATGAAACTATTCCTAGATCGTCAGTAGTTGCGCTTGCTTCATGAAACTATTCCTAGATCGTCAGTAGTTGCGCTTGCTTCATGAAACTATTCCTAGATCGTCAGTAGTTGCGCTTGCTTCATGAAACTATTCCTAGATCGTCAGTAGTTGCGCTTGCTTCATGAAACTATTCCTAGATCGTCAGTAGTTGCGCTTGCTTCATGAAACTATTCCTAGATCGTCAGTAGTTGCGCTTGCTTCATGAAACTATTCCTATATATTTATATTGCTGGCTGGTGACCATACGTAGTAAGATTTAGAAGTATCCGGCTAAAGGTATAAAAAAGGTGGATTGATGTAACAAAAAATCAATATATTCCCTTGTAGGTTAATTATTTTTTTAGAACGATGAATTAATCTTTCCAAATCACTAAAAAAATTTGAAGTTTCAGTATTGAGTGCTTCTGCTTGTCTGTCTTGATGAAAATAGTCTTCAATAGATTCTCTTCTTAAGGGAAACTGTTTAGCTTAATCTTCCACTATGGAATATGACACATACACTTCTCCGTACCCAGCATCTCAACGTTGATTAATTTATATCGGACTTTTCCCTTCTTTTGAAAAAAACTTGATAACCGCACGAAATTAAACGTTTAACATTTTGGTATATAACAAAACCAAATGTCTTGTATCGACCCTAGTTGACGTACTACTGAGGGTAGAGGTTTAGCGCGGTTCGAACAGTTTTGGGTCTGGGCTTGATGGAAGTTGAATAGTCAGTTGGGCAAACATTGGGATAAGTGAACTTGAAAAATGAAAATTGGAACACGCTCCAACTTGTTCAGCCCAGAATCTTTTGGACCTTACTACATAAAAACTTCTTATTATATATTCTAAGATGAAGTCCCACAAAGTTTAAGCGGAAAACGATTGATGAATGTTTTTTTCTCTTGAAAATGGTGCACTAGGAACGATGTCATAAACATATATTGATCAGTTCTGCGAGATTAAACGTGAAATCATCTTCATGATTTTTTTAGGGAAGACCTCCGTGTTCTGAATAAACTGAATCGTCACGTGGAAAATATTTATAAAATAATCTGAAAATATATTATTAATGGAGAATGAAAAAAATACATTGATTAGTGAGCTGACATATAAACTATTTAGAAATGAAGTATTCTGAATAAAAACAGCATTAAATGCGCAAAGGAACTATACAAACCTCGTGCATATTTGTTATACATTAATATTCGGATTAGGTTAGTGGATTCATCATTAGTGTGGTTGCTTAGCGTTCGAGAGTCAAGGGATCAATTTTTGACCGGATCCAGGCTGAACTCTTTTTAAGACTTGGCTCGATTTATTCATTGTCTTCCATTTCTCCTTTGAATCGATGCTGTTGTATCGCCATCATACCATAGATATGTACTTATCCCAATGTCTGCCCAACTGACTATTCAGCTTCCATCCTGCCCAGACCCAAACTTTCTTCAGACAGCCGCTCTGCCTATCCTCTCCAACTATTTTCGGGGTAACATAGGAATTTTGGAATTTGACAATCTTTAAATTAGCCCCAACCATCATAGATCAACCATCTCTTTTCTAGTTACAGGGGTGCGTTGTACATTTATTATTTTTTAATTTGATTTAATTATTGTATTGCCGCATTTAATTTGAGAAAATCCGATTATATTAGCGCAAGTTAGCAGGATTAGAGGGCGTTGCGAAATTTGTGTGAAGAGTTTGAGATACGAGATACAGGCCCCGACAGATTATATCCGGCTTAGGTCATATCAATACATCTTTTAATATTATTTGTGTGAAGAGTTTGAGATACGAGATACAGGCCCCGACAGCTTATATCCGGCTTAGGTCATATCAATACATCTTTTAATATTATTTGTGTGAAGAGTTTGAGATACGAGATACAGGCCCCGACAGCTTATATCCGGCTTAGGTCATATCAATACATCTTTTAATATTATTTGTGTGAAGAGTTTGAGATACGAGATACAGGCCCCGACAGATTATATCCGGCTTAGGTCATATCAATACATCTTTTAATATTATTTGTGTGAAGAGTTTGAGATACGAGATACAGGCCCCGACAGCTTATATCCGGCTTAGGTCATATCAATACATCTTTTAATATTATTTGTGTGAAGAGTTTGAGATACGAGATACAGGCCCCGACAGATTATATCCGGCTTAGGTCATATCAATACATCTTTTAATATTATTTGTGTGAAGAGTTTGAGATACGAGATACAGGCCCCGACAGATTATATCCGGCTTAGGTCATATCAATACATCTTTTAATATTATTTGTGTGAAGAGTTTGAGATACGAGATACAGGCCCCGACAGCTTATATCCGGCTTAGGTCATATCAATACATCTTTTAATATTATTTGTGTGAAGAGTTTGAGATACGAGATACAGGCCCCGACAGATTATATCCGGCTTAGGTCATATCAATACATCTTTTAATATTATTTGCTAGTATAGTGTTATGACGGTATCCCTCAATTGAAATCATTTATTCCATCCAGATCTTAGTCTCGCCGCACTTTTTAAATGATGCATAACATGATATATTCTGGTCTTAAGGATGTCACGAGCCTGGTAGGAGAAGTCAGCGAAGCATTAAATTGAAATAAAACTATGAAATAATAAATCTACACTTATCGTCGATCATAATCGACTCGACTCTGCTACGAGTGTAAGTGCAACTTGTTGAATATGTTCTACAACATATTCTTGTATCATCATCTTGTTTGAGGTCGATACATATTTTGTGTAGCTACTCGAGCGGGTTTAGTGTTTCATACTTCATTGATAATGTTTCCGAAAAATTCACAATGTTTAGTTTAATGAAATATGAAGCTAAAAAATTACACCATTGAATTTCATTCGTTTATAAGTTATTATTATTTAATTACAGCGATGCTCCATTTACATTTATTAAAGATTGATAATTTTAATTGATGTTGATTGTACCCGAATTATCAAAGTTTGACTGTATCAAAATCTTATTAAATGGATTTGCTTCCCGAGCAGAGCATTTGATCCAAGCTGAGGTCGCTCTCCTTTATTCCCTCATTTATCCTTTATCCTGGGCTGATGAATGCTATTATACAATCTGTACACTGCACAGAGGCAGCCATTAGAAGGCGCGGTATAGTACTTGAATTTTTAAAAGAAGATAAAGTATCGCAATGCTATATCATTATATTATATTTATATTCATAATTAAATGATAACTCATTGAAAGAGTGTGATTTTAAATTAGTTTATTCCAAAATAATTATAGCAGATACTAGATCATTTAAATATGGTTCATTAAATATTAACTAAATATAATATTTAACGGATGCAATTTTAATTATATTATCACCCTACATTCCATTAAGAAGACATAATTGTTATAAAACGCCTTCGTCCGAGTCGGTTCTCAGCCTGGCACTTCAAGTTTTTCGAGGCGTAGTCGTACCAGCTCAAAAGCAATCTGTGGCTGTTCTAATAGTTTATTTAGTTGACGAATCAACTCAGCGCCCCCTTGGCTTGAGGGAAACGCTTAAGACGGTTCATCTTGAACTCATATTTACGAAGATCGTCGTACAGACTGTCTGAAAAATATAGAGGTTTAATTCTTTTTGCTTATTTTTCTTACTTCGAAACCCCATTAGGACATATTTTAATTCTATAGCATCGTTTAATGACTGAATAAACTCAAAAGAAGCTTTCGATCCTTCATATCCCTTACTGGTATGTTGACTATATTTCCTCTCTAGGTGAACACATAAAAAATAATTAACATAATAATATAACAATAATAAAATCCAAAAAGTGTACGTTTATGTCTACAAACTAATGAAATGAACTGTATTTCTGATTATGAGCTCTCTGAGCTAGAAAAATAAAAATTCAATCAATCAAGACACAAAACAGGAATATTAAAGTAAAAGAGTACAATAATAAAAACATGTATGACAAAGCTGAAAAAAAATATCAACAATTCAAATATGTTAGATGCCGTAACTAACCACTGCACTAGCGTATTCTACTATGCTCATTAGATGATTCAATTGGTTTCCCTTTATTTTAATGTTTTCATTTGTAATTAAGCGATAAAATAACAATACATATTCTAAAATACCCTAAAAAAACAACATTGAAACAGAATGGCGAAAAAATACAAATAATCCAGCGGCAAAAAGGTAAATAGATTAAAAATAGTATTTTTATATGTAATTGGGCCGGAACACTTCACTTTCGGTCCTGTCTTTATCTTGTTTCGAATCAGTGTTGTCTCGAATGCGGAGGGGAGGGAAACTCAAATAAAGCAGAAAATAAAAACATTTTAATTAAAAGTTAAGAATGAGCAAAATCGCGATCTCCCCCTTTCTCTTTCTCTTGTAGTCCCTTAAAATGAGTCACAAAATTTTAGAAATAGGTTATTAAAACTTTTTTATTTCTAGCGACGGAATGCGAGAACTTTTATTGAATAATATTTTTGTGGCCTGTACGTCTTGTGTTTTTATGCTTTTCGTATAATTTTTTCGTTAGCTTTAAATTCGGATGGTAATAGTTTATTTATATTCTCTTTTATGATACTTTTATGTTACTATTTTAATATTCATTTTGTAAAATTATACATTATTTTTTTTCTCAATTTTATTTCTTTTTAATCAGTACACCTTTTTTCCGTTAAGGAGTCATTAGAATCTAGTTCATATTTTAATAATTATAAATGTTTCATATATTTTGTCACTAAATATTAATTCGGCTGGTTTTATGATTTTGTTTTTTTTTTGCTTAGATTTTCTACAAATACTTAAATGAGATTGGTTAATTGTAGTGATATAAATAAATTCTCCTTTTAAGTACTTTGTTTTATTTTTATATAGTACTATGTTTTATTTTTATTTATTTACTAGCTGTACCCGGCCACGCGTTGCTGTGGCTTAGTCTGGTTAAATGGAAAAGAAAGAAAAAAAAGGACACGTTTCTAATATGTTTAATTTCACAATGCTTGTGGCTAAACAATATTTTTGATGTCTTTCAATCACTCTCAGTCTGTCGCGTTCATCGCCGTGCTCGCAAATGATCGCGTCACTTCAAGAGGTCAATTCACGATATGATTTGAATTCAAATGAAAGATCTATTGCACTGAAAAAGAAGAAAGAAAGTTATAACGAAAACATATAAAATTGCGAAACATTAAAAAAGGAACTGAATAATATTGTTAAGTTCGTAGACGTCTTTGTTCTTGGCGGCAAGAATAGCTCGTTCACTTAGGCAATTGTAATTCTTATAATTGATTTGAATATTGGGAAATACTTTTTCATCCAATTATTCTTTTGACATCAGTAAATTGCAGAAGTTATGAGACAGTGAAATTTGTCCTGAGGTCATATCAATTGGCACCTTTCCGTTCTCAATTTCCAGCAATTGATGTGAGAATATCTCAGCTGATCAATCGTTTTGCAGCTGGACACGCATATTTGTAGTTAATTTCAACGTCTTTACGTGTCGCCACAAAGTAGAGTATTTCTGGCAACATATAAAATTGCGAAACATAAAAGTAACTAATTAAATGTTAAGGGAAGACAAATAGATAATTGGAACTAATTAAAAAAAATCTCCATTTCTACATACGATTTGATAGATTTTGAAATATAAACATAGAGATAAAATTAAATTCTATATAAAAAAGATACTTTTGATATTCCTACTGACCTATTTCAGCCACTATCAGCCTGTCGCGTACATTCTGTTGAGAATGAACCAGTTCTGAATCTGCAGAACGCGATCCCCGTGCATCCTTAAGTATGGCTACACGTCGTTCTGCTGCTTCCTCGACATTTTGATGAACTAAAGTAGATCGATTGCACTGAAAAAGAAGAAAGAAAGATACAGCAAAAACATATAAAATTGTGAAACATTAAAAAAGGAACTGAAAAATATTGTTAAGTTCGTAGACGTCATTGTTCTTGGCGGCAAGAATAGCTCGTTTACTCAGCCAATCGTGATTCTTATAATTGATTTGAATATAGGGAAATACTTTTTGAACCAATTCTTCTTTTGACGTCACAATCAGTAATACAGCAGTGTTTTCGCAAACGCGTCATTTTGACATAACGTGAAGAAAGCAGTTAACCTTGTAGCCGGTGGATTCAGGGCTATTTGTTGCACATTTGCAGCTATGAAATAAACGCGTTGTCCATTTTCTAGATGTACTGCTAAGTGAATTTGAATCTAATCATTGATTCATCGTTAGCCAAAAACTGATCTGGTTTTAAACATTTTAGATTTTTTTTGATAATTCATTTAGGAATGGTCGCACTTTATATAATTTCTTAAAGTCTGGTGAATTTCTTTCAGGTTGAAGCGAATTGTCATTCAGATGTACGTAATTTAGGAGCTAACTAAATAACAGGCATAAATTGACTAATATAACTATCTTGAAGAAGGACTTGAACTCCAATAATCTCTGTAGCTGGGCAAGGGTTTTATACCCATTAGATCATTTATTCCCAAAAAAGTATTCATTTCAGTTACGTCCGTTGGCTTGAATCTTTTATTGGTTTTTAGTTGCATCTGAGCAGCGTAAAAGTTTGTTTGAAAAACCATATCTTCTATCATTTCATTTGTTATCAATAAACTAAAGATTTTATAAGATGTAGGGTTGATAACCTGGTTTCCAATATCTACTACTCCAGCAAATAATCAGGATCGTCTTCAATATTTTCTATTAAATCCTCTTATTGCTTACCATCTTCATCAACTTCCATTTTTTGGTTGTCATTCGGATCTAATTAATCAATTACCGATTCTTGGTCAGTTGGAAGAGATTCGTATTCAGCGTAAGACTGCTCTATTGTCATATCTACTAAATTAAAGGGTAACTCTTTCAACTTCCTTCGATCCATGTTTATGAACGGTAAGCTAAATTTATTTAATTTTCAGTTTTTTTTGCGATATTTCCACGGATACTTCTAATGTTCCACCAAATAATGCCGAAATACATCCAAGTACAATAACATTATTTTTTAACCTAAATATAATCTCAACAGTTTACCACAATCACTGAAGTCAATTTTATCACAACACAACTATTTTTTATTAAAATTTAATACAAATATATCACGTTTTCTTTTATACGCACATATCGGCACACCAAGGATGCTGTCAAAATACAAAATGGCTGATAAAAACTTTGTATATTTTTACGTCTTAGCAGATTGGCGCTGATGGCGCTACTTTTCAATAAACGTATTTGAAAATTTAATATTTATTATTAAATATTTAATATTTAATTATTTAAAATTTAATTATTTAATATTTATTATTTAATATTTAAAATCAAAATGGAACTGTCAAAATTTCATAGCAATGTGAATAACTTTCGGAGATTAGAGATTTTTAATTAACGAACATTTACATTTTTATTTATATAGATATTTAATATTTATTATTTAATATTTAATAATTTAATATTTAATATTAATTCCGAAACGTTAAAAATGCAATGTGACATAACTGTCAAGTTTAGTTTGAATTTGTCGCTGCAGGAGGCGCAAACGTTATTTTTTCTGATTTCTAAACTTTTTTATATACACCGATATATAATTAAAAATATATAAACATTTCTGTATACGAATGACAACTTTCGTCAAAATTTCAAAGCGATCGGTAGAGAACTTTCGGAGATTAGACATTTTCTATATACGAACATTTACATTTTTATTTATATAGATTATAATTATTTTACTGGTTTGCACATTTATTTGTTATTATAAACAAAGTTTTTGCTTGTATTTTTCACTACCTTGTTATTATAAACAAAGTTTTTACCTACTTTCATATTAACATGATATTATGAACAATGTTTTCATTAGTTATTATTAACAAATAGCGTTACATAATTAGGTCTTAACTACAATATGTTAAGTCTTAACATAAAAAAACTATTCGCGGTTTTCCTTTTCTAGTCTCAAGGAAAAGCAAAAATATAAAGACTCCTACTTTGTACATTATAATTAGCTATTTTTGGAGGAACGTGGATAATGCGATAAGTACGAGTATAAAAACATAAGAATTATTGTTCAAGTTTATATTCTCTATTTTTTTCGATATTAATTTTGTGGTAAAAAAATATTCAATTTATATAAGAACGACGTAATGTATTGTCCAAGATACGGTTGTCATTTGACAGCGTGAAGAGAGGACATTATTTTTGAAGTAAATAACTATCGCGAAGAAGTGTGATAAAACAAGTTTGCAATAAAAAAATAAAAACAACTATAAAAAATATCATTTGTATGCTTATATCTATTGACGCACTACACATCAAACCATATTATAATGAATTAGCTGAGTGACAATCCGCATGAAAACGCCTGTCTTACAGCCCGAGAGTTGCAGGTTTGATTCCTGGTGGAATCCCAGATTTAAAAATAGTTTCTAGTCGGGTTTTCAATTAAGACCTCTTTAGCAACGTTCTGGCTGATTGAAATGGATGCCAATTGTCAAACAGCCCACCAGTTTGTACTATATACAACAATAGTATAATATAGTACAATACAACACATAACTACAATTGAATGGTTGGTTTACTCGAGTGTAAACAAGTGTTGGCATATAATATAAATAAACTGATCTTGTGGACAGTAAAAGTTTAAATAATACTCCTAGTGTCTTCAATACAGTGAGTTAACAATGTCGTGATAAACAAAAATGTACCTGGGATGCTGACCAATATTTTCCCTTCGTTGCGATTTCTCATCTTTAAAAAAGTTTTACACAGACTGACATCTCAGTAACATTTCTGTTCTAGATATTTCCCTCTTCGTTTGTTTCTGGTACCTTGCCAACTATCATTCACTTCTTCACATGCAATGTGGCTGGAAAAAGTAGAATACGAGTTTAACAAAGATTATTGACGGATATTTTTCTTAGTGGGTTAGGAATACACATTATTTTGGAGATTTGGAACTGGAACGTTTTTGTTATCAGCACATGTTTTCAAAATTGTATAAACAGTCATGTTATTATAAGTGTCAGTATTCTACTACTTAGCCATGTATTCTGGTGCTTTGGATTAGAATTCCCATAGATTGAGGATTGAATTTCCCACCATATTTTTATATTTTCAGAATTTCAGGTGTATTCGTTATTATAGTATTAGCTGTATACACATACGTGTAACATATGTATAATGCTGTGTTGTAGTACTCAGCATTTAAATAATTGACAGTGCATTATAAATCATCGAAATAAAAAAAAACAGATTTGACAAGTCATAAAGCACATCCCCATGAATTGTGACTAGTGATTATAAGCATTTAGATATAATTGAGATAAAATCATCACACAAAATTCAATTATTGGACCCATAGAAAATAAATGAATATAAGACAAGAGTAAACTTCGTATATTTCTTCATATTGTATCACTCAACAAATCATAGGGAAATGCTCAAGAGCGAGGCCAGGAGACAATTTTGTCTTCGACCCCAGTAATAGAGCCTTGGAGTTTAGAACCACTGGAATGGAATAGACAAGTAGCTCAAACTCGCCATTATACGTGTTTGAAATATTACCGCACGTGGATATGTATAATAACAATCACACACTTCTCACCAGACTTGAACTTTTTTAAATACAATATTTTTTGGTACAATCGAAATCGTACACGAAACTCCCGGGTGGAAGGTCAACGTCTTACCAATAAGATTACAGAGCTTGTCAAGAAAACTTAGTGAAAAGGTAAAAAATGTATTCGCTGGTAAGTACTTTATTCAACACAAAGATGAACATCTCCTTAGATGATGTGTGCATTTTAACTCTTGTTTTGACCTCAGGCAAATATATCCAAATGCACTTGAGTAAACTATACATGTAGTAAGGTACTTTCATTCAATACGTAAGGAATATTCGTTTCTTTTTTATGAGTTTATTTTTTTAACACAATCTTGTTTATGGTAAATATTTGAATAAAAGTGAATTTGAAAAAAATATATTTAAGCTTTCGTTTCTTAAATATAATTTTTTCCATATTCATTTTGTGTTACCTAGTAACTAATTGGGACAAATAACATTGTTTTCAGGATTAATCAAAACAAATTCATATTGTTATGTCTTTTGACGATTATTGATATTTCCTTCTTTTTTTACTCTGTTCACTCATGAAGAGTGTTTTCAACATTATAACGCCATAAATAAATAAAATTACGAATATAATATTTGAAATTTAAAAACATTATTGAATTATTTTCACGTATTAAACAAAAAAAAAATTAGACATTTAACAAATGTACATTAAGGAATTAAATAAAAATATAAATACAAAAAATGTATAACTCAACTTAATCTTAAAACAAATTTATGTAAAACATTACATTTCAGTATATTTTATCATAATAGAAGTGTTGTTATACTCGTAAATTTAGATAATCATTATTCGAAAATTAAAAAAAAATATCACGTTTAAATAACTTTTAGTTGTTAAAAAGTGTTATGGAATATTCTTCAAAAGATGTAAATATTTAAATATTATACATCTGTGCGTCAGTAAATTTTGTACAATTTTCTGAGAAATAATCAGCTTAGCTAAAAATATCATGATAAAGAAAAACACATTTTACATGGGAAAAAGTAGATTCGTAGATGGTATACGCAGTGGCTGATTCAAAAAGAAATAATATCGTCTGGTTTCCTTTTGAGAGTAATAAAAAAGCACACTACAACATTTGAGAAAAAATTAAATTATACAAACGACATATAAAAATGTTGTTCTCTTTTTGTTTATGTACTTTTAAATGCTTATTATGGAGATGGAGATGTGTCTCGTATTTATGTAAATCTGCGTGAAATAGATACTTCTATGACTTTATATTTTTTTGTAGAGAAAATGGAATATTTCTAAAGCTTTTCTTTTCATTTTTATGCAGAATGAGAAATGACGGGCTTTGCAGAATACGTGGATTTACCAAAAAGCATTGTGAGCACGGACAGGATTCACCAGTGGAATCCTTAAAACAGGCAGATTTCAAAGGATTAGGCCTAGTTGACCTTCTGGCTCAACAATAATTTGGACCGTAAGAATACGAACACTAGGTAATATTATTGAAAATAGTACATTTATTACTAAAAAAATTCTTACCTTAACCTTTGAACTTTCTTTTGAATATTTTCTGATCATGTCTATTAGTAATTCCAGACAACATATTTTTATATTCAGTTTTCTGAGAGCTTACAGATGTAAAGAGGAAAATATTTAAAAAAAAAGTTGAAAAAAATGTTTGCGTTATCAAACAATTTTTTTCAAATATTGATCGATGTATTTTTTCGTATTGTAAAATTGTAAAGGTACGTCAAAAAGTAGTTTATTTTGACCAAGATAAAGCTATGACGATAACATTTTACTCTTTTATTCGCTATTAAATTTTTTTCAAATTGATATTTTCAGGTACTAAAATAATTTAAATTTCTTTGTTTCCTTCAAAGTGTTACATAAATATTATGTTTACTTTAACGAGTCTCCACATTTTTTTATCATCTGAAACTCATATCGACTGTCTTCTGAGAAAGCAACAATAATAATGGATTTTGAAGTGTTTTAATTGGATTGAAGATCTATAACTGATTACTAAAATTGAGCTAAATCGAACAAACATGCCCAGATGAGATTTCAAAATGACTAGCTCAATCACACGGAATATACTCGTACTTTTCCTGGAATGTTGGAAGGTTAAGAACATAGACATTGCTACAAGCTTCTTAAGTTTACCCTTTTTGAGAGGTGCGCACTTTCAGTGTGCACTTTGAGTGACACTTTCTTGCGTTATAGAAATACGAGTAGATAACATGTTGATTGATTCAAACATACTAAATTTATATTAAAGGAGTAATGGTATCACAAAGTTTTCGATTTTTTTTTAAATGTTTTCTTGTGTAATCCAAAAAAAAAATAATAGAGTTAAGGCAATCGAATTTCTCAGTAAGTATAAATTAAATATAAAAGGATGAATTTGAAGGTATTACAGATAAAAATAAACTAAATTCAATACAATTAAATTGTTCATTGTTTTTTAAATTTTTAAATCTAAATGAAATGAGATTTCTCATTGTCTATGAACCCCTTCAATTTTTCCAAGCTTGTTAACACAAATCGAATTTGTATGAATTGTCTTCAACAAAGCGTTTTGTAAACACCTAAGAGAAACCAGCTAAACAAGTAGGCATCTGTCTACCTAGGGTGGTGGTGGTGGGCTGGTATTAAACTCATCGCATTTCCCACCCCTTAGGCGAACTTGTCTTGACATTCATTTAAACTTTTAATTCAATTTGCTGTGATTTGGGCAAGAGAATTCGGCTGGGCGCTTGTTCTCAAAGGCGACTTGTTCACTGTATAATTAGATGGTACGAGAAAATGACAGAATTTTCCGGTTTAATTAATCCTAGAATACTTGTAAATATCAGGTATAGGATATTTGAGAGAATTAGGATTACAGCTCCACAAAATGGAGGCAGTGGCTCTTAAAATTTGCCTTGGATTTTTCTAAACTACATCTATATGATATATCATTCTTTGTCGTAATTATTTAGATATACTCGTATCTTTGAACACCGAGGGCAGTTTTATCGGTGTTATTAATCTGGTTGGTGGAAGAATTGTTATTTATAATTTAAATCCCAGTTTTCATCTTACTTTAAGATCTTGTTTTTCCTAAATTTATAAAGTGGCATTGATAAGCTTCTTCTTTTTCTCGACGTGTCACTTTCCCATTGAAGGTTGGTCAGCCTCTAGGGAATTTTTACTTTATTGATTATGACCCAGAATAATTCAATATAACTGCTCTTATTTACACAGGTGTTTGAGCCAAGAGATGCGATCTCTTCTTCTGCCTCATTTGTCATTATTTTTTCTCTCGAATAATCAGTTGTGTTCGTATTGTATCTGATGTCAATTAATATATAACTAAAATTTTGAAACTTGTTCATTGGTTTAATTTGATCTAATACTCGGTTTCGCCCATAATGAGAGTATTCCGACAGTTATGACGATCTTGAGGAATCATGGCTCAAAAGCTTTGATCCTACGTGATGTTTATTGTTTC
>CATKWJ010001088.1:0-36500 GCA_949825065.1 Odontocerum albicorne
AAATATAATATATATATATATATATATATATATATATATATATATATATATATATATATATATATATATATATATATATATATATATATATATATATATATATATATATATATATATATATATATATATATATATATATATATATATATATATATATATATATATATATATATATATATATAATATATATATATATATATATATAATATATATATATATATATATATATATATATATATATATATATATATATATATATATATATATATATATATATATATATATATAATATATATATATATATATATATATATATATATATATATATATATATATATATATATATATATATATATATATATATATATATATATATATATATATATATATATATATATATATATATATATATATATATATATATATATATATATATATATATATATATATATATATATATATATATATATATATATATATATATATATATATAATATATATAAGTAAATTATCGATAATTTGAAAACTGGATTTTGTAAGTTTTGGTTTCAACCAGTTCGTATATAAAGACGAACGTGCGAGAGATCCCATTTCATTAGGCAGCCGAGAAAATAAAATTACGAAAAATATCCAACACAAACCACTAACTGGCATTTTAATTCATTACACGTCCAAACATTCATTATGTGCGTAACATAAATGTTATTTTTTTCAATGTTTGGATAACAATAATAATCTTGAAAATAAATATAATATTTGTTGATTCATGAGAAATTATTAAAAATTTTCCGAATATTTTTTTTATATATATCCTTAATCCGTGTTCACATAACGAATGAGTTTTCAATTTTTTATTAGCTTTATATTTTAATTACCATTGGAGAGGAATATATAACATTTTTTATTTAAAAAAGAAAATGGCAAATTTTATTATTTATGTATTATATAAATACGAGGCGTATCCACAAAGTAAGTGTACTGAGGCTCTCACGACCAGATGGATTTTATTTTCGACATGTTGGCTACACTTCCGTGTAGCCTGACCCTTAACCTCCGAAACGAGAACCGGTTTGAGGTCAGTACGTTGAGAAGTGTCGACGTGACAACACGTTTAGTGAAAAATGTCAACCCAATCTCCCGCCATGTGCGAAATTTTGTAAAAAGGCAAGAGTTTTTGAGACGCTGCAAACTCCATGGAGATGAATTTCTCCGCTCCATCGTTACTGGAGATGAAACTTGGGTTGCACACTACACGCCTGAAACCAAAAGGCAGTCTCAACAGTGGCGTCACACCTCTTCACCCTCCGCCAAAAAGTTCCAAACCACAATTTCAGCCAAGAAAATCATGGCATCCGTGTTTTGGGACTATCAAGGCATAATTTTAATTGAATATATGCCTCAAGGGGAGACCATCAACTCTGCAAGATACTGTGAGACCCTAAAAAAATTGCGGAGGGTGATTCAGAACAAGAGGAGAGGCATGCTGACAAAGGGAGTCTGCCGACTGCACGACAATGCCAGACCACACACGGCCAACGCCACGAAGGAACTGCTCGCCTCGTTTAAATGGGATGTCCTGAACCATCCCGCGCATTCATCTCTTTACCTCCCTGAAGCTGCACATGGGTGGAAAAAGGTTTTCAACCGACGAGGAGGTAAAGGAGGAGGTGGAGAAGTGGACGGAGGAGTTGGCGGGAAACTACTTCGAGGAAGGCATCAAAAAGTTGATACCCCGCTTCACCACCTGCATTGAGAGGAATGGCGACTATGTCGAAAAATAGCTTACATATGTACTACGGTAACCACGTAATTTTTTTGATTAAATAAAAAAAATTGTAACCTACCAAAATTCAGTACACTTAATTTCTGGATATGCCTCGTAATACACCATTAATGATATTGAACTTAAGCACGCACATATTTTCCTGTTAGGATAGGCAGAGAGGACAAAGCGACAAACTTTCATATCGCGATCTGCTCCAATTCCATACATATCATACTGTTCCTTCTATTTCTCTTCCTACCTTTCACACTTTTATGTGTCGCCACCGGAAAAATTTATCTAGGCAGTTCCTTCACGTAGTGACGTTGAGCTCATAGAAAAATAAAGATTTCGATCTTTCAGCGTAAATCGTAATAGTGATTTCGCGTGATGTATACATGTGTAATTGAGTGTCACTGTTTGTCAGGTTGATGAGAATGTGCAACTGGGTTTTATATAATCAAAAATCGGAAAGAAGTATCGATTTATTTTTTCATTCTACATGTCCTCAGTGATATACAGGCAAAAACCTAGTTTACTGAGGACACGACAAATGAAAGGCAACAAACCCAGATCCATTAAAATTGTGTGTCCAAATTAAATTACCTGTTGTTTTTTTCACAAATGATGTATATTTCTTGTCTATGTGTAAAATAAATAAAAAAATAAAACAATCGCGCTGAATGGGGACTCCTTTTATCCCCCATAACAGCGTGGATGGTGGTGGAATCAAATTGAACTGAACTGAACTCTTTAGGACCTGTCGTTGTTTGGATTTATTTGGTCATTTTTATTAATAAACTAACAAATCACAAAAAATAAATATTTTTATAAAAAAAATCTAATCTAACCTATTGAAAAATTGGACGAAAATATGAAAAAAAATATTTAAGGTAAAACTTATGTTTTTAAACGTTTCATTTTATGCATCACGAAGATATGTGAAAATATCTAGCTTGGAACTAGGTTTTCTTTTTGAAACGTAAAAACCAGCATTAATATTGTATATTTAACCGGACACTTCGTAAAAAGAAAAAATAATAAAAAAAACGATACTAGATATTACAAAACACAACAACAAAATTAATAAATACATGACAAGCGACAAAAATATTTTCTTGTTTCTTGACATATAACATAAAATTGTCTCGTTAAGTTTATGGAAAAACACGCGAAAGCTCATTCAATATGAAATAGTTAATCGGGCTGTATGGATAAAGTATGACTCCGATTCTAAGCAAATAAGTTTTGATGACAGAGGTGGGAAGTTGGCAAATCACGTGACAAGACACACGTACGAACATATAAACATACAACCATCACGCGTTTTCCGTGTTGGGGTAGGCAGATATGACAGGGCGACAGACTTTTTTAACTCAACACATGTATTTCGCCTCGTCCACGTCCATACAGCTTCTACGATTTCCCTAAGTTTTACATTTCCTTCTATCAAAATATCATTCACGTTATCCAACCATTATTTCCTTGATTTTTCTCTACCACGCCTTCTGCTCACATTTTGCACTATATATTTGTTTTCTTAGAATTTCTTCATTCATTCGTTGTACATGCCCAAACTATCTGAGAATGCTCCTCTTCATATTATTTAATACACCAACCTTAAACTCATATTCATCCTCAATTACTCAATTCCGTACTCTATCATCATTGCCACCCCGTGTATTCCTCTCAGTGCAAGCATTTTTACAGTATTTATTCAGCTCCTTGCAGTCTTTCCCACATCAACATTTCAATCACATACATCAAAAATGGTACTAAATACTGTTGTGGCATTGAGTTGCGATATAACTGTAATTCAATCAATATAAATCAATCGAGCAAACTATCCCTCTGGAATGGTGATGTAATGTAAGAATGAAAAAGACGGAAGTGTCAATCTTAAGTCGTTTATGGGTGCGCTACTGCATAGTGGCACCTTTGCAGAATGTGTAATATAGGTCTCGGCTGTGAGTGTGATCTGGATAACTATAGATCGTGTGTTTTTCGTTTGTTATTGACGCGACAGATTTAGGTAGGTGGTTGTGGTCAAATGGTTAGCGGTTCAATCAAAACAAGCGGACGCCTTAGGTTTGATTTCTTCCGAATTCAATTCCAGGCTGGTTTTATTTTTAGACGGTTTTACATATGGATTCATGTTCTTCTGTAATTTATGTTATATGCTGCTTACCGAAAGTTGTTGCATCGCTTTTAAAAAAACAACACAAAAATAGCGCTATATAAAACTGTCCCTGATGAAAGTCTGCAGTAGATTAAACCTGCTGATCGTCTTCAAAGTTTATCCTTACCATCGGTACTTAGCGTTTGATTTCTGAAGTGCAACAGCGTCCACACAATAAACCAACACACACAGGCGTTGTCTATCCACAAGATATGTGACAATCATACTGAACCACAATCATACTCGTACTTTACCAAGTCCAATGAGTGTTACGTCTTTTCATCAAATAAGAACTTTTCTACGTATAGATCACAAGTTTTTTAAATCTTATTAGTAAAAAAAGCTTTGATTATCTAAAAAATATTTTTTCACAAATTTCATTTATTAAATTGACTATTAAAACTTTATTTTTGCTATGACAGTGATTTTACAAATCATCCTATTGTGGACGAATTGCCAATATATGGAAAATGTATCCTTTAAACAATTCAATTTTATACCTAGTTCATTCCTTCTTGATAATAAATCGTGGCCAGTAAAAAAAAATGACGTCAGTAAAATTGCCTGCACTCGGTTATAGAATCTACGAGTACGTACCAAGTGTACGTACGGTTATTTCAAATTTTCATAATATTTAAAGAATAAACATATGAAAGAAAAAAATATGGATGTATTTTAAGTAATTTTTCAGAACCAGTTGTACATAAAAGTCCAACCTTATTACTATTCGATTCCACGAAACGATTGATACTTGAAGTAATATTTAGCAATTATTATTGAATAAACTATTTAACACGGGCGATGCGCTTCATTTTGCATTCATAGTGACAGCACAGCACTGTCAGTTATGGGGTGATTTAAACGGGTCATCTAATAGCCAATTTGAGCCGCGCTAGGTGTGGATATTGGAAAACCCAATCAATATTCATATCGCAATGTAAACGAGCTCAATATTAAAAAAAAAGATGAAGTTGAACGCTGCATAAATTTGAGATCTGAAGGAAAAAGATCTATAGAAACTAAATTAAATTGAAGAACGAATCGAATATGAAAAAGAACTGAACCTGAAAGTTATCTATCTACCTACGAGTATTGACTCGATTTTCATCGCAGGTTACAAAAAGTGACTACGTTGCACATAAATCGAACGGTAAACTTGAAAATTCCCCAAAACCGAAAAGTTCTGGTAAATTCCCGATGGTACCTGAAAAATATATTCAAAAACGGATCCAATCTGGTAAAAGAGTTCGTCTGATAACATAACTCGTAAGCGCTAGACGTATTTGAGTATTGTTGCCTTTTTACATGCGGTAGTATTGCTAACAAGTGCAATTGTGAACAACGATTCCGTTCCAACTACAGTAGTTTTACTCGTAATTCGGCGGGTCGATTAATGGGGGTCGAAGAACATGTTGTCTCCCAGCCACACAATTAAATATTTCTAAATCACCAATTCGAATATGTTGAAGGGTACCACGAATGAATGAACTGAGAACCTGAATATACGAGTATACTACATTTTTATATTTGAACATTCAAATTGATTTATATTCTAACGTTTTTATCATTTTTAATAGTATCAGTCGTAAAAAAATAACTGGTGGTTATATTACGTTTTTACCTTTCACATCTTTGAAACCGGCCAATTTCCATCATAAAAGGGTCACATATCTACAGTCGATATCGTAACACGCTCCGTAATTGATTGACATCCCAACACCACCGTCAATTTTCCACCAAAAAGTGGGGACATTTCTGGCTTTCCCGAGGAACATTCGGCGGCAAATCAGATATTGTTGACGCGGCCCCAACGTACACACGATCACGTGAATAGAGCTGCCAATAGAAACGGTAGGACCAGTACACACGACGCTACATATTTAAAAGTTTATTCCGATTTTCAACTGAGTTCTTGTTAGAAATCTGAGGACGCGATTTTAATCTTATGATAAGCGTCGAACTGAGAGCTTTAATCACGAGCGCTTTAATCTCCTATCGCTTTGCTACTCGTCTACATGTTTACCAATGACGACAGAACTGGATTGCCAAGCCAATTATTAAGGTCAACATGTTCATTGCCGATCTAATAGTAGCGAAATACCCCCATGGTCATATATTTTAATTATTGATGCATATACCAGTAAGTATTTTATATATAATAATATAGGTAATGAAATTTTAAAATATATATTATTTACAAAAAAAAATACACTCATTCCAAGTCGCGTGGTCGGGAATATGCAATGAATTTTAACGAAGATGACTAACTAATGCATTTCTTTCAGTACAAAAAAATAAGAACGCACGAAAATCATAAAAAAAACTATGGCAACGCGAGCTTGGATGTTCAAAATCGTATGCGATTGTATAAACAAATATAACTGTCAAATTTCGTCGGAAGTAGTTACGTCACAAGCTAAAGATCGCTCAAATGAGTGTTTCAATGAGTATTAGAAATTTTGTTGAACTGGATCATGCAAGTAACTGAAGCTCAATACGCTATATCGCATGGATGTCCCATATTGTGCACCTTACACCACGCGATATCGTATGGTTGACAATACGCTATATCGCATGGATGTCCCGTCCCATATTGGGCACCTTACACCACGCGATATCGTATGGTTGACAATAACGTGTTGAAGGCAGACGGAATTGTAAAAAAAAACCATCCTGACCAAACAATAATCAACTCCCGTATAATATTCACGGAAATATGTTCAAGAGCCAGCGTAATGATATTTGAGGGGGAAAATATTTTTTATTTACAGAATAATTGTTGAGTTTCATTAGAATCAAGAAAAATAATGATTTATGAAGATAAATGCTTGTTTAATCTCCAAATGATAGGATTTATTCGAATTTCGTCGCAGGACTACAATAACTCGACAATGCTCTCACAGCAAATGCTAAATTAGACCACGAGACATACCTTAAAAAAAATATGAAGAAAAAAAAACATTTGACAGTGCTCATCGGGGGACTTCGGAATGAATATATTATATAAGTGTTGAACTTGACTGAATAATAGAAGCAGGACAATGGTTGCTGACCACCTTAATCGATGAGTAAAGACAACTAGCGAGCGATTAAGAAATTGCAGTTCCTTTTAAATTAAGTCCCAGCCTAGTAGCATCGTGTGAAATGGGTCTTACATAGTCAAATAGTTCCATAGCCCGTGGGAATTGCCGACAAGAACTAAAACTACGAACTAGGCCGCTAACTAAATATCCAGCGAGGCGCCCCTCAAGGACCGGTACGTGACATTCATTCCTCCAACTTTCCTCGCGATCCGATTTGTTTTATTTAGCATTTGTGGGAGGAAATGTCGATAGAATGGCCAAGTACTTTCGACTTGTGAACGTTATCGGTTTCAATGCGTATGTTCATCACGAGTTATGTATTTTAGCGAACGTCAATTTATTGATGTTAAAACCTATAAATATATAATATATTTTTCTTTCCTGTAACCCATCCTCAGAATGGGAAGATTAAATAGAATCGAATCTAAAACTCTCTTTTAAAACAACTGAGATCGTTAAATAATGCTATTTAATTTTGATAAAACTCGAACAAGAATTTAAAACTCGAACTTAATCATTATAGACAGACATGATAAATTATGGTTATATCTAGGTAAAATTTGACTCTCAAGAGAAAAAAAACACTAAAACAGCACTTCTATGTTTGTATATAAGATTTATCCAGACGGTTTATAAACAAGTTGAATGTCACAGCACCGCTACACTATAAGGCTGTTTGTTCCAAGATTCCATAAATCGGTTGGCAAAACATTCTTTCCTTGATTTTTTGTCGAATTTAGTTTTAGAAAGTTTTAAATGATATCCTCTGATATGTGTGTTTAGATTCAAAGAAAATTGTTGACAAAGTTTCGTAATCAACTCGAAATCATATACTCAATCAAGTTTTCACAATTTCGTCTTTGTTGCAGAGTTGACAACTACAATAAACACAGTATGTCTTCGTACGTCAAATTAGCCACACATCTTAATTTCGTTATAATTTAAAATTATGAATCAAGGCAAAAAAATATTACCGTAAGCCTAATGTTTCGGTCAGTAAAAGCTGAATATCGCAACCTCTAAAAGCGTATGATAACCTTCCTAAAAAATAAAGAGCGATCCTGGTCAATAATATGTCCTTAATATTTAATTTAAAGAAAACAAATATGGTCTACAAAAATAATCTGTTGAATTTCCATTACAAAGTTCACAATATCTGCGTTATTGGATGCAATTATATTTTAGACATTTTGTTATGTAAGCGAAATTATACATTCGCCGAGTGGATACAATTCTTGTTTTTTATCCAAGAGCAGAAATATAACAATCATTTCATACTGGCTACCTTATACACCAAATCCATTGCGTTAATCAATAGACCAAGTATATACATGAGGTATTTAATACCGGCATACATCATTACTTATATTCAAAGTTCGCTCAAACGAGAAAATCAGATATTAAATAAATAAAGATCAGGTAATATACATACAGTTCACATTAAATAACTCACGTTAGTTAATTTAAGCGAATTCATAATAGAGCGTCTTTTCCCGAGATCAGCGTTCACCCTAATTTATATTTGAGAACCACGTCTTTACACAACCACGTTCCTACACTGTTGAGAGCAATCACTTACTAACAAAAGCTAATGATTTGAATATAGCTGACGCTGACCATGCAAATGAATTCAAATATGAATATCTAAGTCGTATCAAATATAAAAAGATAATTTTTAAGTACGAATCAGGGGTAGAGCAGCGATTACTAATGGAGGCAATCTCTATTTTAATTATTAGGAGGTGTTGAGGTGCACAGAATTATTAGAGGTCGTTAAGACTTTTAAGGTGGTTATTTATCAAATATTCAAGTAATAAAAAATCTCAGTCTGACTGTATAGCTCACTTGTAAACGTCATGTATCTCACAACTGCAACTATCCAGTTCTTTGGAAAACGGCTAAGACATTATTCATATATTTCCGTCTTCGTAGAAACATACCTGAAACGTGGTCAGCGAAGTCAGACACTTACAAAAAAAATATAAATGGACAAAAATTGAGAATCGTGGAGACATCGAGACTTTTATTAGAAAACTGCAACCGAATATAAATAGAAGAATTAGTGGGAAATCCTCGAGCAAAAAACTCGCTTGAATTATCAAAATAAGATTTAAACAGTTATAGTTTTATAACTGAAAAAAAATAAGCTAGAATTTTAGTATCATTGAAAGTATTTTTTTTTAACTTCTCAACGTTGCATGAACTGAAAATGCATACAATGTTAGACAAGGGGAACTTTTGAGTGTTAGAAGGGGACATGCTCCAATAAAGGTTGGCAAACTCAGAGGTAAAGGGACAAACTTATACAATATCTCAATTACGTAACAACGCATAAGATATCTAACAAAATGAAACTTACTTATAACCGAGTGCAATGAGATGTGGTTTATCTTGAAAAAAATATGTATAAAAAAGGTCACAGATGTACTAAGAATAGCATGACCATCGAAAAGGATCCCAAATAATGGAATGATGAAGTGAAATAGGTAATTAAACAAACGTGGAAGAACTAGAAGGTCAATAGGTAGGCCGATAAGAAACTAGAGTAAACAAGCAGAGCCACCAAATTCATCTGGTTTAGGCCGATGTAAGGACTGCAACTTAGGGCATGCAGGTGCGGAGGAGAGCCATGGCAAAGGGAGAAGTTAGAAATTCGAAAGAGTGTTTAATTATAACTATAATAATGATAGACATGTATGCTGTTAGTATCTATCTCAAATTTAACTTACCAAAAAAATATTTTTCATAAATTCAAAAAAAAACTGAATGTGGTTATAAATGCGTGGTTATAAAACGATTATACTAATTTCAAAAAAAAATATTTTGCCAAATATACATGATAGATTGCGCTTTGCACGATGATATGTGAAACTTACACATATATATTTTTTTATTATCATTTAATAACAGATCGACCTTCAAAATTTATTTTTTTAATTATCAATTAACATTTATAGGATGGATATTAATGCATGTGTTTTGAAATATACGAGTATATCGTACTTTCTTCAAATGTCAAAGACTGTTTTTGATTTAAAAAAATGGTCACAACTATAAATTAAGCGTCATGTACTAAAAATCAAACTATTTTATTAAATGTTGTCCTAATTAATAACAATTTTATTTAAGTGACATAATAAATAAAACATTCTAAATTATTTTCATTAGCATCTTTTTAACACATCTTTTTAACGTTAATTTTGCCTAAAAATGTTAGTTTAAAGTTTTGGCAGTATTGTGCATTAACATAAATGTACAATATGTGTCCATAGATACAGACCATGAAAAAAAGCAAAACGCCAACTTCCCGACAAAAAGTTGAATTACTAATCAATTGGCTTCATCAACACTTAAAAAAGAAAACAAAATGACTAGTTTACATTTTTAAATCCACGGGCTTTAGAATTAGGGTATCGATACGAATCGAATAAATAATTCAAATTGACCGAAAATAGGATTACATGGCTACGTGGGTTCCACGTACTCGAAAATGGTTTACATCGCACTTCTAATGCAAAACCTTCATCACTCGATTTATTTTCGTAAAATGAATTATGCAAACTTTCAACAAGATATTGATGAGCAATTGTCACATCTCTGAATCAAGTTATTGAACGTTACTCGCATAAGATTGGCATGCGTCATAACACTTGTAAAAGTTTGAATGCTGCGGTGTCGTACTTAGAAATATGACACGTTTGTAGTAAAACTATGAATATGTGATTGATTTACAAAAATACTTAAGTGTTTTTTTTTAAGAAACAGTATAAATTAATTATCTTTGCTTTATTTAAAAAAGATAAAATAATATGATATAATTTGATCTGTACACTTGACATACCCAAAAAGAAGTATGTTATGGCGTGATAGTGTGTAAGTGAAGTAATTTTGTATAAAAATAATATTTAGTGTCCTATTTCAAATTAAGACGAATAATATTTACTTCTGATTTTATTTTCAATGGAGAACGGACTGGTTGTCATTGCATTAATACTCTTAAAATTAATTTTACAAATGTTGTAATTCGGACTTGGGGTAGTCTAAATTTAAGGTGCGTTATATATTTTGTTTTCTATTCCCCGATCCTCGACTCGTAATATTTACACCTCAGGTTAAGGGTGTGAAGTGGCGCGCCCCGCCTCCACTCCCGCTCGCAGCCGCCGATAGCTCTTGTGACAGGCGCACATTCCCCACGAGCACCCTCGAGGGCTGTATATCAAAAGGAAGAGGAAGTTTAGCTGCGAGAGAGCCAACTAGCTGATACTGCCAACACAACGGAGTTAACCTAGGGTACGGATCTTCAACTAGAAACTATGCTTCCTCAAACTAATTTTCATATAGCAAGACAGAAAAGGGACTTATTTAATTTATTTATTTAACACTTTTATTGCAATACAATCTGGCGGGATTATTGCCAAGAGGCAATCTCTTCCAACCAACCAGACAAAAGGAAGCAAGTCACGTGGTCGCATAAATCATTCAAATGACTATCCATCCCTACGAAATACATAGACATATACGTGAGCACATGCCCACGAACCCCACAAAGACGGACAATCACCCGAACATTATTTTTCATATAAAGTGAGATATCGTCAATCAAAAGGAAAGGAAGGGATGGTGGAGAGGAAAGGAAAAGAAAAATCAGGAATGAAACACGTTATTTTACTGACTAGAAATTAAGAGTTTTTTCAGTCGCTTCTTAAAGCATGCCAAGGACGGAGCGAGTCTTATATTGGTTTGTAACTGATTCCAGAGTCTCACTGCATGGACAGTAAAGACTTCTTGAAAACGATGAAAATAAAACGAAAATTCTTCTTCCCTTTGACTGCTTAGTCTTTTCTCGCATTGAGCTGGACGCATCGACAGTCCTGAGATGTAGACTTCTAAGTTATCATTCATTGTTTTGATTTTTTACATGATTGGCGTTCCCTAGAGGTTCCCTGTGAATCCCCTTTTGTATGATATGACAACTTCCGTGGCCTAGTTGCTAATACACCTATCTTCTAGCCCATGAATCACAGGTTCGATTTACGTTAGTACCCAGATGATTATAAAAATGGTATAGTCTGGTTTTCACGTCACGTTTATTTTACACATTTCTAGTTGATCGGAAGATATTGGCACATGGTAATAAGTGTCAGCCAGAATGTATCGCATACAACGAAAATGTTTAACCGTATAATACAATATTCTTGTGGCCAAGAGTGTATGTATGGTGGTGTATATGTGAATGTATCTGTCTTCACTTTAGTCTGCCTAAACTGTCAACCTGAGAAAATCTTGAACTTCGGACATTCATGATTTAACCAATGTGAATATCAATTTAAATATAAATAACAAAGAAAACGTTACGCAAAATGTCATGCCTTTGAAAGACGTCAAAAAAACATTTCTTCAACCAGGATTTGAACCGACCTTTCTCTTGCTGAAAAACCGCTCTAACTAACTGAGTTCGTAGTCAATTATCGCAACCGTTAAAATTTATTCATAGACATTTATTCTACAATACATACATAGTTTTTGGAAAATAAAATAAAACATACCCAATTTAAATACCACACAATATCTGAATAAAATTAATTTTATAATCCTAAGGTCGTATCTATTGACATATACAGAAGCTCAAAACTTATGAATTAAATAATGCAAGACGAAAAATCAACTTAAAAAGGTCAAAAAATATATAAAAATAGAGAAGTTGATATCGAAGCTTTTAGCAGTACCGAAAATATAACACGTCTTACGTCTCTGTAAATGAATTAAAAAGGTTTCGTCCATTTCGTGTCGCCTAAAGCAAGAGAGGAAATTCAAAGGAAAATGACGTGATACACCAACGTAAAAGATTAAAAGCATACGTTCATAGTATTGTACGAATATAGTATCAAATCACGAATCCAAAGCCAATTTCGATCAGCGCTTTAAAATTGTCTAATATACGGTTCAATAGAAAATCATCCAATCAAAAAGCAAAGTTTTCTTCGAGTGCTTTACTGCTTTGCGTGCCCAAGTCCCAAGTAAAAGAACCAACGGAGCATGTCTGTTATAAATAACTTATAATGAGTGCGATCTAATCGAATTTAGAATCCAAAAACCAAATGCCATTATTATCAGGGAACAAATAAGATTTCAAAATAAAATTTCCTCGAAACAAACAGCTGCCGGCGAGAAAGCGCACGGTGGATCAAAACGATGCATCATAGATTTAAAAAAATATGTAGTTTCTTCAAGCCCTTTTTTCACAAAATAGAATTATTCCTATACATATACATATACATTTACATACACATACACATACACACACACACACAAACCCACACCCACACCTACACCCACCCCCACCCCCACACCCACACCCACACGCACGCACGCACGCACGCACGCACGCACGCACGCACGCACGCACGCACGCACGCACGCACGCACGCACGCACGCACGCACGCACGCACGCACGCACGCACGCACGCACGCACGCACGCACGCACGCACGCACGCACGCACGCACACACACACACACACACACACACACACACACACACACACACACACACACACACACACACACACACACACACACACACACACACACACACACACACACACACACACACACACACACACACACACACACACACACACACACACACACACACACACACACACACACACACACACACACATATATATATATATATATATATATATATATATATATATATATATATATATATATATATATATATATATATATATATATATATATATATATATATACTAAAGACTCGAATAACTGAGAGCTAAGAGATTACGAAGAGGTTACCGAGTTATTTTACCTAGATGGTCTAATTTCGAGGAATGGAGGACGTGAAGCGGAGATCCGAAGACAAATTGAAATGGCAAAAGCAGCTGTGACAAGGCTGACAAATATTTGGGCTAAGAGTTCTGAGAAGAACCAAAATCTCATAGACCGCAAAACGCACCAACGTCTCTATTATCCAGGAATTGGAGATTGCCGAAAGACTTTCGACAACATACAGAAAATGAATCACAGCATACTTTGGGCATGCTGCTATAAAGAAATATGATAATCTGGAGAAACCGGTGGGCACGGGGATAGTTGAAAGAAGGTGAGCAAGAAGAAGGTGTCCTATGAATCGGAAGGGATGGAGACAGGTGATGCGGCGAATTCGAGACATAACAGAGAACCACGACGCTCAGCATTGAGCACACGATGAGGAAGATGATTATATTTGCAGTCTCAAAACTTGAAATTTTCCCATAAGATGTTATATGACGAAAAAATGTATAAAAAATACGGAAATAGATACTTATGTGAGATAATGACTTTTTTATTAAATAATTTTTTTTTTAATTTACGCAATGAATACGCGAATAAACTAGAAACCACAATATTGAAGACAAAAAGAGCCAACAATCCGTTCGTTTTTATTTGCTTTTCTCAAAGCTAACAACCAAAATGTATTTATTTGTCTGAAAAATGTATTATTGTTATCTTTTGTGTTGACAAGAAACCTTTTTATGACCTAAATTAAAATATACAAGTATAAAGAATAAGTTTATCAAATGTATGTCAAGGCCTACGAAACACCAATTCCAATCCATTGTGCGGCATTACGAACGATGTTGAAATTATCCATTTTCTGCAAAGTATCAAAAATACTCGGTAGCATTTTGAAATTACAAAGGGAGAAGAGACAGAAAGAGGAAAATCAGGACTCTCAGATATATAGTATCACAGAGAAACGCACACAAAGAAAATAAGACTATTGTCGATGGATACCCATTATAATGCCGTCGAGAGATTCGATATTTCTCTCGTAACAAAAGGATAAAGCAATCTACCATTAATGGTGTGTATTCGCGGAATTCAACAAAAATATTTTTTCAAAGCAAGAACACCTACTTTGCCTTAAGCTCAAAACAAGATTTGCCACAATTTCGCTGTTCAAACTTAGGATCAAAATAATATTAAATTAAAAAACACAGGATAACAATTCTTGATAAGTGGGGTTTCTTAAACGAAAGTAGGATTGAATGCGATTGTGTGAAACATCGAGACTATATGCTCGAGACAATAATAAAAAAGGACAATTTATAGAGCATAGTTTAGAGAACAGACTCTCCTCAAGGGCGCTACATTTTAGGAATCAAACCAACTATTAGGTCCTTACATATGAAATTGGCGTTTTGTTTGGGAGGAACATAAAGTTGATTTTTTTTTAATATAATATATTTATTTGATCAAAGTATGTACCATTGCTATCTATGCACTTTTGCCATCTCATAGGTAGTTCATCGATCCCTTTACTAAAAAAACCATTCGGACGGGAATCAATAAAATCTTTGAAGTCGGTTTGGACTGCCCCATCGGAGTTGAATTTTTTCCCTTGCAAGAAGTTATCCAAATTTCGAAAAAAATAGTAATCTGTTGGAGCAAGGTCCGGAGAGTACGGTGGATGTCTTAGACATTCCAATTGAAGCTCTTCTAATTTGGTAGCCGTCTGTTGTGCAGTGTGTGGTCTAGCGTTATCATGAAGCAGCAGTGGCCTAGAGCGATTAACCAGCCTCGGTTGTTTAGCAGCTAGCTTTTCCATCATGGTTTGCAGTTGCTACACCAGCACTAGTCCACCAAACGCTCACAAGTAACTTTTTTGGAGTCAATTTTCGCTTGGGGCATGGTTTGGCTGGTTCGGCAGGGTTCAGCCATTGCGATGAGCGCTTCCGATTATCATACAGGATCCACTTTTCATCACAGGTAATGATTCGATTCAAAATCCCTTCATTATTGTGCCGGTTGAGTAATGCAACGCAGCAGTCAACGCGCGTTTGTTGATTTGCTTCACTCAATTCGTGAGGTACCCACCTTTCAAGCTTTTTCACCTTCCCAATTTGCTTCAAGTGGATTAAAACAGTTTTATCACTAACACCGCAGCCTGCAGCTAACTCGGACGTGGTTTGCGATGGATCCGCTTCCACAATAGCCTTCAATTCTTCATTATCAACTTTCTCCACGGGGCTTGTTCTGCAGGTCGAAATTTCCAGAACGAAAACGTTGGAACCAAAAACGCACTGTGTTTTCTTTTGCGGCACCGTCGCCATACACATCATTAATCCTTCGAGCCGTTTCTGCAGCACTGGTGCCACGGTGGAACTCGTACTCGTAAATAACGCGATATTTCAAGTTTTCCATTTTGTAAACTGAGTGACGCAAAGAAAAAAAACAATTGAGGAAAAAACAAATGAATTATAATTTTCGAAACACAAATACTTGAGTAAATAGCTGTATAAATTTTAATTTGGAATTCCTAACCAAAGAGAAGATATTTGAGATCAAAGTTGCCAGTACGGCAAAACGCCAATTTCATATGTAAGGACCTAATATTATGGGCAGATTAAAAATATTACAAAAATAAAACAAGTTGAGTGTAAAGATAAGGATGCGGTGGTTGCAGTTACAATAAAGAGCTTCCCTGCATCTGCATATATTGAGAAAAACATATTTAGTAAGAAAACTTACCAAAGAAAGATGAACTATAAGGAAACCTTTACAGATCTTCCGATATACAATAATAACACATTCGGCTTTAAGTGGAGTTCAGTTTATTCAAGACCTTATTTATGAGAAACACATTCGATTTTAGGTGGAGTGTACCGTGTAGTGCAGTTGAGGCTTAATTGAGAATAAGACGATATCTGTTGAGTCAAATTGAAAACACGTGGCATAATTAACAATCGATGGTTTGAACATGGAAATGCACAAATTATTTGATTAATTAATAACACAAAGTAAACTGACAGGAAATTTTATTATTTATGATAATATTGAATAGGAAATTAATAAAAAGGAATAAAGAACGTGTTCGCTTCATCTCCAACAAAGCGCTACCACGTCGCTTATGCACACGTCATATCACTGCCTCTTTGTCAGGTCTTAAACGTTGTTTTTAATATACCAGAGTTGGTATCTGTACAATTTTCCGAGTAAAAATAAAACGGAAGCAATTCATACTTTCGTTTAAAATCTGAATAGAAAATTATTAAAAGTACTATTTTTGTGCTAAAAATGTTGATTCCATTACATAAAATTTTAGTTATTAAACTTTTCTGAGTAGTGCTGCAACTAAATGTTGAAGGTTTGGAACTAAACATACAGTTTAATACGAGTTCAAAAACAATTGAATTATTGTGGAATAGACAGCATTGAACAATAGCATCTCTTCATAAGATAAATAGGAAGATAAATTAAAATGGGGATGAAAAAATTCAAAAACCTTATAAGACATTAACCACAGCAAAAATGTTCTTATACGAGTATGCATAAATATCAAAAGGTTAGGCCAAAAAACACTTTATAAAAAAAATAATTTGAAAACCTTCATCTTAAAAAGATAGTCAATAATGTAAACAGCTTAAAGAAAATGTTTAAATTAAAAAAATAACCTGAACTTAATTATACAATAGATTCGAAAATAAGCCAAAATTGGGCATGCTTTTCGAGAGATGTAGCTCAGGGCGGGCACAAACGACCATAATTACTAATAATCTAAGTGATTGGCATTGCAGGTACTGCTTCTCCAAAAATCAGGATCGACATTAAAAGGAATGGTGACAAACTCAATCAAGATGACCCATCCTTTGCAAAACAACCAGGTGCCAGTTCATATGTTAAAATCCAGGCACAGTTTCATCAAAACCCCTAAACCTCTGAAATAACCACCTTATGTTACTAGGAGGAACTAGTGGAGAGGAACATCGGGCTACAGTAGATGGATTTTGCCCGTAGAAGCATTAGTACCAGGCTCTCAACTGCCCTGGAGGGTCTAGAAATCTCTTAACAAGCTCAGAACAGGCATTGGAATCACTGGAAACATAGCAAATTGAGGAACATTACATGATGGATCGACTCTCTGTATATGCGGCGAGCAGTCCATGCGACACTTGCTACAGTACCAGAGGAGTGCAGTTTCTTGTCATGGAAACCCAGTGCTGTCCAGTGGCAGAATTCTAGGCGGAAATAACATAATGCCTAGACACGATAAGAAGACTCATATTTTATCAGAGCTTTGACTTTGTCCATATTAGAATATTCAACAATTATTTACTTTGTTATCAACGAAGTAATTATTGTTAAATATTCTAAGACTATAAATGTTTAAAATAAAATGAACACCGAAAAAAATTAACTCGAGATTTGCTCAACATTACGAAGATTGGAAACTAAACACAAGTCACGAGGCGCGGCAAAATCCCATTAACTCCTCATATAGGTGCTTATATTCGCACAGCTTTTGAATGAGGTAAGTAAGTCGTCTCTACTTGTCTTAACACTTTGAAATACCACAATTAATTATATTCATCGAATAAGCGTCGAAATTTAACCGTGTGTATCATACTATCCAAGATAGATGACGCCGATTTGATATCTCAGTTATCAATGTTATTTCGAAATTGGCTAACTGGAATTGAAAGCACACAAGCGAAATTATCTACAGATATTTTAACATACTGAATCAATAGGATTTTTTTTCAATATAAGGTTAAATTTGTAAAATAAAAAAATAAAAATCGAAACATCTATAAAGCGACTGAAATATCAAAGTGAAAAGAAACTCCAGCTGAAGCACCTGCCAGTGTTAATGACTCGAATACGCTTTTTGAGATATCGCACCAACTTGGCGGGAGAAAAGAAGTTAAAATCGATTAGCATAGTGCGCGATCAGAATAAAACTATTTCTGACCCCAAGCTGATGAAGGGAAGATTAAAGGAGTACTTGGACAATATTCTGAATCGTTCTCCTCCTACCTACACTTATGTGGGCATGGGAAAAGTTCAAACAACTTATGTGGGGTCGGGCTCATCTACTCATGAAGAGATACGGACAATTGTGAGGAATATAAAAAATGACAAATCTCCTGACGATGATGGCATCCATACCAAACTTCAGAAAGGTGTAATCAGTGTTCCGATACATCCAATTTACCATTTTATAAAAAGGTAAATCGGATGATGAGTGATGCCCAAGAGTTTAGCAAAATAGATCCATTTTCACCCTCCATAAGAAAGGTGGATTTCTCAAATGTGGAAACTATCGCGGAATCACGTTGTTTAGCGTGCCTGAAAAAGCCTTATCTCGGATAACCTTCTGTCGCATCCAGGACCCCTTTCTGGTTGTCCTTAAGAAGCCGATTTAAACTCTTATGGCGCACCTTTTAAGGTTATAGCTACAATCAAGACCCTTTACCGACAACGAATGGTATGTAAGGATAGATGTTGGTCCTTTTCAGTACTTCAGTATTACTATTGGTGTATGGCAGAGTTGTACCATAGCTCCCTTTATATGTAAAATATTTATGAAATTTATACTCAGAAAGTTCATGTAGAGCACGAGGGATCTCACAGTGTCACAAGAGTTAGCAAACGATGGGTGTATGGCAGGGTTGTACCATAGCTCCCTTTATATGTAAAATATTTGTGAAATTTATACTCAGAAAGTTCATGTAGAGCACGAGGGATCTCACAATGTCACAAGAGTTAGCAAACGATGGGAGTGTGGAGAAACTGGGTGACCTTGAATATGCAGATGATATTGCCATGTTAGAAGACTATCTAAAAACTAAGAATAGGGGTGTCAGGAATGAACTACCAAATGTGAATATGAAGAACATGTGTTACGATAGATGGATTTGCTGTTTCGGCCAGATATGGTAAAATGTAGAATGGCGGGTTGTGGACCGACCTGGATGGATGCGTTGTATGGCATCCCTTTGTTTCTGTTGGAACGTAGTTGGCAATGACGGTGATATATAGTAAATTATTCATTTATTTATTCATTTAGTTATTACAATTCACTCGTAAACATCGATGGATTTGCAATTATAATCGTATCAACATATCTGAAATTAATTTATCAATAACTTCAACTGCAATGAAAATTACACTCCACGTTCTCGTGCTTGAATGTTTGCATACAATTATAAACTCATTTGAATCGAATTAACACGATTTGGCTTTAAACGTTCTAGAATGCAGAAGTGTAAAATACGAGTATATGTATTTTTCACGCAATTACCCCAACGAAATTAAAGCTGTCAAAAATATAAATGTATATACTTTTTGCATAGACATGATGTCCCTCCTCCACCCTCACTGCATCTAGGAACGACTTAGTTTCCCTTACATCGCAATCGCACGCATGTTAAAAAAATGGATATAGTCATACTTTGGTGAAAGCTCTCCTAGATGGGGGGAAGCCCCTACTCTGGTGGCGCCACACCGGAGTGTGAAAAGGATAGTGGTGGCACCGACAGAATATGACATACGAGTACAACGGCCAGACGAAATTTAAATTAAACAAAAAAATATATAATTATTTATACTTCAACTGCACTGAAGATTTTGGGAAGTCCCCAATTTCTTTACAAACGTTTGAGAAAGCTGTAAAACATTGTATGAAATATATAATTTTGTCCACCGGATAAAAAAAAGTTGTAGGTAAATATGACATTCACTAAATTGTTTTTTCAACTTTAACCGTGTGCACCCCGTCAAGTGAGCATAGTTTATTAAAAGTAAATGTTGCATGAGGCTAAGGACAAGTTAACAACGGTGATAAAAATTGCAACGACTATATTCGGTTTAAGTGGTATATCGGGGCATTCTGGAATATACCTGACAATATTATGTACTACACTCGCAACTATTTTAATAGCTGGTAGGCGCGGAGTTTACAGATGACATTTTTTTTAGCTGAAGAACAAATTTGATTGGACCAGTATTAGGTGAGTCAAGGTATTGTTCCGGATAACGTAGGACCTTGACGGTTTTCTCAGAGGGATCAAACTACAACAAGGGATCTTGTCCATTGATAACAAAAAACAAACTTAAACGAGATAATATTACACGGGAAACATAAACATTTATGGTATATGGATACCACATTATTCAAATAAGAAATAAGGTAAACCAGATAGCAAAAGGTCTTGGCTAATCTTGTACAACTCCCTCCCGATCAGGTATTACCCTCGTGTAAAGGAAAGAAACCCAACCACGGGCATCACATTTGACAATCGTTGGAGTAATTTATACCATTTATTCATAAACAATAATCGGACGTCGACAATATAGTATGCATCAATTAAAAATTTCTGCGGATATCAAACAAAACCATGTGTTAACAAAGATGAATGTATCACAGAATAATTATGGTACTGCAATAAATGGCGATTTCCCAGCTTTTATGTTAACACACTAAGCATGGCCAGTGTGCCCCCGAATGCGGGCTTGAATCCAGCACTGCATTCTGTTGATTGGATTGTATCGAGCATCACCCGAATGCATTTCCTACACCAGCGCGATGAACTCTCCAATTACAGCGTGGTCCATAAACTTTATGTCGTGTTTAATATCAAAAGCAGCAATTCAGTGTTTGTCCACCATTCACGATGGAATAACCTTTGATCACGTTCCTCGAATGAGTTGCAAAATGATTACCCAGTTTTACTGGGTGTACAAAAATATATAATATAATATTTACAGTAAGTTTTATTAAAAAACACAGCACTGCCAATTATAGTTTTTTTTATCGTAAGTTATATTACATACTTTTTTTGTGAAATCGCAAAGTAAAAAAAAAACAATATTTGCAAACTGTATGGCGGTAACTTTTTAGTGGATTCTAGTAGATATACGAGTGTATATACAAATCATAAAATAAACTGTACAATAACTCAAAAGTTGAGAACGGCTAATCAATTTTGATGCACTTTTTTTCCTAATATGAGACATCGCTTCGCGATTTCAAACTGTATTTCATTACCGAATAACATCGCGAAGTCGAGAAGCAAATAAAATCCATTGATAGTTGTAAATGTAAGGGGAAAAATGTCGGCCTACATAAAATATCGTAGTTTTCTTAAAAACCAAATTTTTTTCCCTTTTTCATGGTCTCCAATTATTAAGTAACGTATTTTCCTTAGAAGATTTTACCTTTAATTAAGCCCACCATTATTGAGCATTAGGACAGGAAAGCTTGCGACTACTACTACACATTAGACTGAGTACTTTCTAACATCTACACATATTTAGAAGAATATATTTAATAAGAAGGTCGCAGAAAATTTACCAAGGGAAGACATACTAAAAACAAACCCTTGGATCTTCCGATATGTGATAGAAACACATTTGGCTGTAGATTTAATGCAATACATGTACTCGTAGGTATGTTGTGAACTTAGTAACGGCATTGGTTGAAACACTGCCACGAACGGTCAAGAATGTGAAATGTGCAAAACAGTTCCAAACTTGAAATTGAAATGGTAACGCAGTACGTATCCGTATGAGAGACACTTTGACTTGGAGGAGACTTGCACTCAAACTACGTAAACAAACTAACCTACCAACCGACTAAACTGAGCGAGCGGTGGGACATATTAGCTCCCTGCGAGTGCCAAGCTCCTAACGTAGTCGTGGTTTTAAAATTTAATAATTAACCAACTCCCAACGACAAGCCGGACTTAATTGGGTTGGTATTAACGACCTGTTACGTACATTTATATAAAATAAATTAAAACCGTAGGAATTTAATCAAACACAATAAATTTAATGGCATCGCTTATTTCGTTTATTGTTGAGGCACAAACTTGGTAAAAATTCACGCATTCTCATTTAATAAATTGATAATAAGAAAATCGTTTTTTTTTAAACGAAAATAAAATTAAACTTTTTAAAAATTACAAACCATCACGCAATGTAAAGATCCAAATACATCGTTTCATTATTTCACCCGTTTACATTTACATTTTATTTTTAAATATATATTTCGTTTGTTAGTCTTTTTAAAAGTAATTTAATAAGATAAATAATTGCTAGATTTTTTTGTGGAACTAAATTTATTATTCTAATGATTGTATTCAAAGAACGCAGCATTGAAAGTTATCGCAAATAAAAAACCAAAACTATATAACTACAAATAAAAGAACTTGTAAAAGATGTAACCTAAATAAAAATAATACAGAAATCACAAAACTATTTTATCCTTCGAATGAAAAATAAAACAAAACATTATAGAAATGAAACGGATTTTTGCCAAAGAATATCATTTTTGTAATATCTTTTGTCAAGATCATGCATGCTCAAAATCTTTGGCATTGCTTTGAAACTCTCATCGATTTTATCATCATTAGTATAGTACGTACATATGACGTGTAAAAAGAAAGACTTGTGATAAACAAGAACAAAATATGATTTTTTTTTAAATATTATATTCTCGTTGATTACAGCAAAAGCCATTTACAAACACCCTACACTTCTAACTGAAATGATTGGATGAAAAATGAATAGAATCGTTTTGAGGATAAACAACTCAATACGTATCCACTTTCAATTGCAGATGTTGCGGGTCATACACGATCATTTAACTCAAATTGGCATACGTAATACATGAACTGATGCCATTCAAAGCAAAATTTATATATCAAAGGAAAAAAAACCTTTTAATTAACCACACTCTCATGTATATATCAAACCTTACGCGAGAATTTGAAATAATTCTATTTATAAAATTCGCTAAAAGTTCCGCATTCTCATTTAATAAAAGATAAATCGAAATGCATAAAACATGTCATTTAATATAGCATTTAATTAAAAATTAATGTATAATTATTTTCCAAGATAAAGCTCTGCAATAAATTGTTAGACAATATTCTAAATACGGCGCATTTTTTCGTGTTTAAAGGAAAATTTAAGATGAAATGGATCTCGAAGATTGTAATGTTAATGTAATAAAATTGTTGGAAAAAAATAGAGTAGACCGTTAGAATTATTTAAGCAGTTCCTGATAAAAAGTTTAAATTAACTTTTTTCAATCATAACTAGTGAAATTAAGCTGATACTTTATCATATCAGTTGTTTTTAAATCATAACTAGTGAAATTAAGCTGATACTTAATCATATCAGTTGTTTTTAAATCATAACTAGTGAAATTGAGCTGATACTTTATCATATCAGTTGTTTTAAATCATAACTAGTGAAATTAAGCTGATACTTGATCATATCAGTTTTTAAATCATAACTAGTGAAATTAAGCTGATACTTTATCATATCAGTTGTTTTTTTTTTCGTCTTCTGGTCAATCACATCACCAATAAAAATATGAAGAGTACCATACGAATTAATCAATGTGTTTTGATGTTGAACTTTCTAAGAAGAAAAAAATAACTAACAAGTAAAATATATATAATATATTTATTATGATATTGTGCATACGTGTATAGTAAGTAAGTAATTTTATTATCATTATGTTGTTTTTCAAAATATTGATATGCCATATATGTACGAGAGCGTATATAGAGCGAAAGAACACAAAAGTGTACGCCGTCACGAAAAAAATTGGCGCTTAGTACCAATTTAACCAACCTGGTAGGTAAACGGTGTTAAACGATATTTTTCTGCTTTTGACAATAACATATTGGAAAAAGGAAATACTTTTTCATTTTAAATGATTTTATCACGCCTTTTCTTTTTTTTACATATTGTAAAGAGTGCTTGAGAGGACGAGGTATTCTATTTTTTTTTTTAAATTAAGTTTGATTTCTGTGTTATTTTTTATAAAGAGTTTTTAAGTTAAGTATAAAAATATATAAATTAAGTTTAAGAAAATCGTGAAAAAAAAATTATCAACAATCGACAACATGTTACCTTATTTTTATAACAGCGTGTCTCCAGTAAAATAAAGACTGATTGTTGGAGCAAAGATGAAGGGCAAACAACGCAGAATAATAAAACTTTCCATTAGTGTACACTACTCGTATATTGTGAACTATTATATTCCTATTTAGCAAATAACATAAGATTTTGACAAACAACTTATATTGTGATTTAAAATATCACCTTTCTAATAAAAAAAATCATAAAACGACAGATCAGAAGAAAAGGTTATTTGAAATTAAGCATCACGACCAACAATTCGATGGTTCGATGTTGAATAAAAATGTGACCCCGAAATAGAGCAACGGGCAAAATGAGATTTTCTAAGGAAATTTTATTAAAACTCCTTTGACCTTTCAGCCGGTCGGGAGGAAATCGTTAATAACTTTCAGCATCAGCCTAAATCCTTTGTAACAGAAACATTCCTTGGGTAAAGTTATGATTGTACATTAACGAAATAACAAGGGTCTCAAGTTAAAAGTTAAAGCCTTCGCAACATAAAATGTCTTTATTCCTGAGGTACTTTCAATGCTTATAAGGCTTAAAAAATGACAACTCAGGGGGGGGGGGGGTATTTCGAATGAAATTCGATTATGTCTTTGAATCAAATTCTCTTCTTGATGAAAATGTGATTCAAAGCACTTTCCTAAAACTCTCCACGAAAGGTTTAAAAGGTTAAATTAAATTTGAATAGTCTTAGAACAGTCAGATGAGGTTTTTTTACGGCGAACCACATTATTAGAAAATATTTTTAAAATAATTATTACCTCCAATTCTAACTATCAATTATTTATGATAAAAAGTAAAAAAAAAAACATTTAAAAAGGTCAGAATGTGACGTACTCATATTAAAAAAACTAATTTATTTTGAATATCTCAAACTTAAACGATAACATTGAAATACCCACAAAATAAATACGGTAAAATCGAATTATAAAATTTGAAAAATCCAACTTTCTGCAGAGAAATTGTTTTTTTTTAATTGTATTCGCATTTATTCCCATCAATATATGTAAAAACATACATTGATTGGGTGGCCTAACACTATCGCTGTCGCTTTTTTCTGTACAAACAAGATTTAGATCTAGTTTCATCTTTGCATAATTTATTAAAATATTCTATTAAAAAATAGAGGATTTATGTGTAACACATCGATCAATAAGTCCCGGGACTAACCAACAGATAGCGCCTCTAATGACACAAATTATGCTGAACGCTCTGGTCGTCTAAATGAGGCTGCTACACCAGAAAACATAAACAAACCCCTCAAAATCGTGATGGAAAATCGCAAAGTAAAGTTGCGTGAGATAGGTGACATCTTGAAGATATCATTTGGTAGTGTTTACACTATTTTTCATGAACATTTGGTCATGAAAAAGCTTTTTTCGAAATGGGTGCCGCGTTTGCTCACAATGGAACAAAAACAACAACGCATCGATGATTCAGAGCGCTGTTTGGACCTGTTGACGCGAAATAAACAGGAGTTTTTGCGTTGGTATGTGACAATGGATGAAACTTGGATCCACCACTATACTCCGGAATCAAATCGACAGTCAGCTGAGTGGAGAGCAGCCGGTGAAAGTCGTCCGAAGCGACCAAAAACTCAACGGTCGGCCGGGAAGGTTATGGCCTCCGTATTTTGGGATGCGCATGGTATAATATTCATCGATCACCTTGAAAAGGGAAAAACCATCAATAGCGAATATTACATAGCGTTATTGGAGCGTTTAAAGGCAGAAATTGCAAAAAAATTGGCCCCATATGAAGAAGAAAAAGTTCTCTTTCATCAGGACAATGCACCGTGTCACAAGTCGATGGTAACGATGGCCAAATTGCATGAGTTGAACTTCGAATTGCTTCCGCACCCACCGTATTTTCCAGATTTGGCCCCCAGTGACTAGTGGCTGTTCGCAGACCTCAAAAAGATACTCCAGGGAAAGACATTTGGCTCCAATGAAGAAGTGCTTGCCGAAACTAACTTGAAGACTCCTCTCCATTCATCTCTGCACGTATAGTAACCATGCTCCCCTCCATGCTCCAAACTGTCTCTTTGGCCGCAAACAATGTTCCCAAATAATTGAAGGACTCGTCGAAGGCATATTGTCGACAATATGTCGGTGATTCTGAGTTATTCGAGAATTGTTGTGGTAATTATTTAAGATTGCATTCATTTGAAGAAATAGTTGGCGTCCTTGACCACAAAATGCGATAGATGAGAAGAAATGGAGATTGATCATATTTATAATACTGTATTATTTGATCAAAATTTCACAAACATGACGGTTTTAAACCAATTTTGCACTACAAATTGAGAAAAATATGCCGAGTTTTATAAAATTTACAATACAAAAAAATTTACTCAAGTAATTAATAAAATAAACTTCCAACAAACATCAACTTAAGTTGAAATAGAATAAACAAATATGCTTCTATCAGTTTTTCTAGTTACTTCAAACAAATCTCAATTTACATTGAACTAGAATAAACAAATATACTTCTATCAGTTTTTCTATTTAAATAACTGAGTAATTAAAACGTATTTTGGTTTTGACACTTGTAATCCTGAGTTTAAGTACTTTTAAATTCGCTTTTTCCAATTGTAAAGGATTTCATCTTGTTTTATAGTGTGTACGTTCAAACAGCATCCTCTCCGCTTATCGGTGAGTGAATCGGCAGTTAGTGTGCATCTCGGGATTCGGAGCGTCCCGATCTCTGGATTAAGTGGAATAAAATAAATCTGCCCAAGGTTGCACCTTTTTTTACTCAGCGACTTATAAAGGAATACGTTTCTTTAAAGGTTGGTTTTGAAAATAGCATACCTCTTTATCGCTCGAAAAAAGAATTTCGATGATCTTAACATGAAAAATGATGACATGTGAGCTTTCAACAATTATAATCAGTAAGGACACACGAGTCTCTCACATGAAGTTTAAAATTTATTGAGAACATAGATTGATTTTAAATAACTTTACTATCCTATGATCGCAAAATAATATAATAATTTCTTTATGAAAATAATGATAAGATAGATAAAATGATAAAACAATCTGAAGGAGTTTTGTTTTAAATAGAAATTGTGTAACTGAATGGAGAGAACGAGAATTATAGGATTTAATTTTTACATCTCAACATAAAATTGACGGATTTATATAAAATATTTTCGGATTTATATATTTGTTTTTAATACATCTGCTTTTGTTTTTATCTAGGCAAATAATAATAAGAAACATAATATTTTTGTACAAATTAAAATATTCTGAGTTAAGCTTTTCAAAATATTACCAAGTTTCACACAAAAATCCGTTCAAACAGCATTGCTTTCCTGCAGTAAAAAACAGACAAATGCAGTTTCATTTTTAAAAGATATTGACAAAATACATCAAAGAATAGCCAAGCGGTGTCGCTGTCGTGGCAAAGAAAACAAAAGCTAGAATGATAGTACTTTGGGGGTATTACAGAGAGAAGCAGTGGCATACTTTAAGAGACGCTCTCACAATCTCTCCCCGAGCAGGGAGTCTCGTGTGAGGCGATAAATAGCTCAATACAGAGCGGTCCTGTTTGCACAAATGCAAAAGGACTTTCCCTAAGACCATATTTTCTATTTTCTCGATGCAGAAAAGAAAAAGATATCACAAGAGAAGTAAAAAAAAACTCTTTGTTCAAACACAAATTGATGGTTCCCATCTGAGAGAATATATATATATGTATGTTGAGTCCTTAAAGGATGGCAGTTCATTACTATGATTTGATATTCATAGGGAGTTGAGGTAAATTTGAGTATTTTCTATAGTTGATGCATTAGAAAAAAGTATATAATTTTATTACTTAAAAATATACATTTCAAATACAGATTTCCTTTTCCGTGTTAAATCTGAAATCGTGTTTAACACTAGAAGAATATTTTTATTATTTTGACTCGACTGGATTATACCTTGAAATGTATCTAACGATCACTACGAGTATTTCTATTTTTGGTGTTCAGAGAAGAAAATTTTGGACTTATAGCACTGACAAGATTTGTTAAATAAAGTTTTTGAGTATATTTAGTATAAATTCGCATTTTTTTGTAAAATGCATTTGGTTAAATTGAAAAATCAACCTAAGTGTGTTTTTATAAATATCTACTCCGACTAAAAGTTTCAATACTTGATACTTGGTGGCTTATTTGTGGCCTACAAACAATACTAAGCAAATATACATTTTTCTTTTTCTTAACAGAAGACAAAGTAAGTCTTAAAATACCTAACATCAAACCAGAAGCAGATTCCGACAACATATTCTCTCTTCACATATAAATGTCTAAGATAGTAAGACTGGAAGAAGTTATATAAAATCTTTTGTCTACGAATATGAACTTCTTTTGAAAGCGTAATTTTGCCAAGTGATTTCACTTTCCCTAGGAAATTTAAAAATTCTCAAGAATTTGTGAAATCTTACGGTTTTGCGAAAGTTTACGTACAAAGATAAAACCATTTTACACCATTTTGGGCGAAGGCATGAAAAAACCGCCCAACTACATAAACTCGCGGTCGGAAATCCCACATGGACGGGGCGGAGCGTTCTGTAGCAGTAAATTGTCAGGGCGGAGGCCGGGATAAGTCGTATAAGTTTGGATCATTTCCAGGTTCTCTTGTAAATATTGTCTGAATATCACGGCGGAGGCAGAGGCCACCAGCGTCTGCTACAGACGGGACGGGACGATAACGATACTTTTCCTGAACTTTTTGAACAACACAAGCACACATTAACTGCTCTAAGTCAATTGCAATGAAACAATACACAAAAAGTAAAACGGATAAGGATTTTTTTGTTGAGGCATGAGCTTTTTGTTTGATATTTCAAAAATAAAATTGATATAAAAATAAAGACATGTGATTAAACATTCTCACGAGAAACATTTGAGCAGCGTTATATAAATTTTAAGTTGTATTCATTACATTTGAAATAATGTTGATTCATTTTTATTTTTATTTAAAAATACTTAAAGTTTATTAAATTAAAAGTGGTTCTGTGTTTCGTACTCTACCACGAAGGATTTTACCAGCGATACTCCTGAGTACCTTCATTTCGCTGGTTCGAAGGAGATTTTTGGTTCTGACAGTGTCGACTCTGGACTCTATGCTGTATGTCATTATGGGGCGGACACAGGTCTTGTATATCCTCACCTTGCTTTGGATGTTCATATACTTGTTTTTCCAGATAGTGCTCATTAAACATCCGGAAATAGCTGCGGCCTTTTGTGATTGTTCAAGCACTAAACAATCACAAAAGTGATAGTTCAGTGAGGACTTGCAAAGTTGAAGATATTGTCAGATGGGGACGACAGAGAAGAAGGTTCTGGAACGAACATGTATCCAGCATGGCGGATCCAAAACCGTAAGAATGGCCAGGGACAGTATCCCCCAAGCAAGCAGACTTCCAGGACGACCTCCCAAAAGATGGAAAGACAGCTGGCAGTCGACGTCACAAGAGGCAAACAATGATGCAGTACCATAACAGGCCAAAAGGCCTAAAATAAGAAGAAGAAGAAGATTTAAAGTGTATTATTCTCATATCATTTTTAAGTAAAGCAGAGAATACTATACTGCCGTCATAAGCAAAAACGCAGCTAACGGGAAAAAATCAGATATTTAACTAAGTATGAGGCAATATTCCATATCAAATTCTGAACCATAATCCATAAAAAAAATACAGAAAACCATTTATTTCAACACAAAAATCGACATAATGTCTTTTTTTAATTTTACAAAATACTAGGTTTTTCTAAGCAAAAAAACAATAAAATGTGATTCATAAGCAAAAAGACAGCAAATGCCTATGCGTTTGCTGCATTTTTGCTTATGAATCACATTTTACTGCTTTTTTGTTTATGAATCACGACATTTTTAAGCAGCGATGAAAAACATAAAAGTGCAGTTTTCTCAAAACTTAACTTTTGCCATTGGCTGCGTTTTTGCTTATGAGGGCAGTATACATTTTAGCTTCATTTTATACCGAGGCAAAATTGAAACCTTGAATTGACGACACTTACAAAAAAACTCAAACCTACAATTATGTGGAATATTACAATAAAATATAACACACTTATTAAATAAAAAAAAAGAACCAATAAATAATTTTCGCAAAAACAAAAATCAATACATTTCTTTCAGAAGCGCCCAAGTATAGGAAAATATTGCAGTCATAAAATCCTAAACCAATCCAAAAATATATATGAACAAGCAATCAATGAAGCAGTAAAGTAGACCAATTCAAAAAGTAATGATTATAAAAAAAGAAAGGACGGCACAAAAAGTCTTATAAAATCTTTTTACTATTTATACAGAATATACCTTCGTTATATCACATAACATATTAAGTTGATAAATTATTTATCAAAAAATCGGCTTTAACTCTCTGGGACCCCAAATTATTATTTTAAAAAATTACTTTGTTATTCCTCTAATTACTCGTACATTAATCCCAGTACCACGTGTTTCTACCTCCTATTTCAAGGCTCTCTTTAGGCGAAATGATCGCGGTGTATTACGAGAACAACGCTTACGTCATGTTTAATGTTATTCCTCTAATTACATTAATCCCAGTACCACGTGTTTCTACCTCCTATTTCAAGGCTCATTTTAGGCGAAATTATCGCGGTTTATTACGAGAGCAACGCTTACGTCATGTTTAATCGATAGTGTGTGGTGGTTTACAATATTAACACAAAATAAAGTTTTTAATGAAGAGAGAAACTCCAAGTTTTTAATTAAATACTCGTATATAAATATTATTATATTGTAATTATAACACTTTCGTTACATACAGTACAACCTTGCGGGTTTATTGTCTTGTGGCAATCTCTTCAAACCAAACAGAGAGATGTTAAACAGGCCTTTAGTGAAAACCAAAATGTACCCAATCCATTTAAAAAAAAAGTACAAACGAGAATTGAACCCCCAAACCGGGGGTAAGAAGACAGACGTCTTACATCCTAAGTCACGGAGGACATTATTTTGACATTCGCATTTACTGGAATAAGTAACTACCGATGCAGATATAAAGTTTTCATAGTATTATTGTATACAGTACAACCAGTTTAGCTAGCATCAAACAAACTTGTTTTGTATAGAAATCTCTCTAATGACAAGTTAATGAATAGAACTGAATATAAAATCCAAAAACATCCTTTACAGATCAAATCTCCATAAATATTTAAATCCCAACTTTTGCAACATGCTAGACGATTTAAAATGGATAATTAATCTTATTTACTCTTCGTCTCGGCTTTATATAATAAACAAACATTTCCTAAGCCAACTAATAATTTCTCCTTTGTCATGTATTTTTCACAAAGGAAGAATTGTTTATCATTCCCTCCCAGACTTCAAAAGCTTTCCCAAATCTTTCGCAATATCATAACTTTCAGCCAACATCCGACTTATAGCCGACGACTCATTATTAAATATAAATATCTCTTGTTCTCCCTCAGCCGATTAAGCTACTCAGAATAACAAATATATTTTTTTCTTAAATTTACATCGATTTATTTTGCCCATTTGCAAAAAGCAAAGGCTCATTTGCAGAGGAAACATTTTCTGTATTACTTGGTGCGTACACAGAAGCCGGTCAAAAATATATTATATTCAGAATATTAAGTCCATTTCTCTTTCATGTGTCACTTTCATATTTATATACTGACCTGTATATGTGTGTAAAATATGAATAAATATCGTGAATGTGAACTTGGATGTATGTGAGTGAAACGTTGACGTAGAAAAAAAACTGAAAAGAGCCCAATTAATGCTGTAAAATATGTGCACTTAGAAAAATACATGGGATGATAATATATGACAATCTAAGAAATGAAGTAATAAGACATGAATGTAAATTTAAGCCTAAAGTGTTGAGTAAGATGAAGAAATGCAATCTAAGATGGTTTGGACACGTGGAACGAATGGATGAAGAAAGACTAACAAAAATATATACAATGCAAATGTGAGTTGAAGACATACATGGTAGAGGAAGACTTAAAAAGGTATGGTTGGATCAAGTGAATAGTATTTTAGAAAAAGGAAAAGTAAGGAGTTAGAGAAATCATAGAACTGTATGAGAAGATGTACGGATGTGGAAGAGGCGAAATATGTACGTCAAGATAAAAGTTTGACGCTCTGTCCTCTCTGCCTACCCCAGCGGGGAAATGGCGTGATGATATGTATGCATAAAGTAACCTAAAAAGAACGGAATAATATTTTTATATTTATTATAATATTGAACGTCTTCACAAAAGCCGCGTAATATGCTAAATAGTGTGGTATTCGCCCCCTTTAAGCAACTCTTTGAGTTTAAAAAACACTGTGATAGGAACGACGACGCTCACATTTCGTTTGTCAATATGTGTCAGCTACGAGTATACTGAGAGCGTTAGCCTCGAGTCAACTGAGATCTGCTTACATGGAATATCCATGCCAACTTTCACGACCTTATGTCGCTTGTAATTAGCGATTATCTCGTACATTTTCAACGTTTTTCATTAAAACACAGATTCCACTGTTTTCAGTCTCAGTAAGGTTTGTCGAGTGTCATGAAAGGTAAAATGATAGAGTCGTATAATCTATTCTTTGTTTGGAATTCCAAGACCGGATCTTAAAACTAAGCAATTTGCGCAGTGCTGCGGCTGGTCTTGTGCCACTTTCGATCCTGTTTTGGATATCCATACCCACCATTTTTTGTTTCAAGGAACACTGCCCAGGTATGTGTACTTTTCAACCTCTTCCATCACGGCGAGATGAAGGGTGATCTTCTCAAGTAATTTATCTCCGAGAAGCGCAAACCTAACTGAGCAGCTGCGTCCAATAAGGTAGAGTACAAAGTATTAAGACCGTTATGATTATCGTCGATCATAAACGGATCATATCAATACCCAAATATTTTGTGTTCGGTGTCTAACGGCAGTAAGATTCTAAGTGGTAGGTTTTCTATTGCCCGTATAGAGTGATGTTAAAGAGGTGACAGCAGATGACCCTGTCGCAGCCCTGTCTTCACATAAAAGGCGTTGGAGTGTTATTCATCGATCCTAATAATTACGTTTGGATCACAAATGCAGGCTTGGAACAATTGCATGATGCACTACATAATCGCACATTTATACCATACAGGAACCCTTTTTTGGGAACCATCGGGAACAAACCCGAAATCCCTGAAATAAAAACAAGCATTTTATTGAGTAAGCCATAGAGGTAGTGATTTTTGGCTATGATGATCTGATTGAATACGTTTATTTTCTAGCACGGGTTTTAAGGAAAGCAGTTGTATGATCAAGTATAAATAACAAAACATTTTTTAAGTATCTAATGAGATCACTAAAACAGATTCAAACCCAGGAGTCATTACTCTTGAACCCTGCGAGATATTTCACGTTTTATTTTAAAAGAAACATACATCGACAGTCGTCTTACATTTTTTTAAATAGTACATCAAATAAAAAGTTCTAAAAATAAAAACAAATCGTATCCCTTCAAAATATTGAAATAGAAATTCTTTGATACACCCCGAGAAAAACGGAACGGGCAATTCAAAAACATTTTCTTTTCTTTCAATAAAAAAATGTTTTTTTCTCTTTATAAACAAAATTTCCTGTAAAAACCGTTCGCTATAATAATGTTCACTTCAAAGCGAAGGGAACGAGTAAGTTTAAGTAACAAGAAAAAAACTCTTTTGATTGAAGTTTATTTTCCCAGCTTTTTTTAGTTCAACAAGTTCATGCAATGAACTCGGAGAGTTAACTTTTTTTCAATAAATAGCTTCATGTTTTTTTCAGTTCATCTCCTTTGACGAATATTTGAAATATCTGATTTATATCTTTACTAAATATTGCATTTGAATTTTACTCGAAACGTATGTGTTTTTCAAATATTTATTTTTATTCGCAATGTGGACACAAGACACATTTAACTATAATTTCAACAATCTGTGATATTTAAGACGAGATTTAATTCGTAAATACAAATTCTTAATTTTCATGAATGAAAATTGCTCTATTTTTTTTATAAATCAGTTCAGTGATATCATAACTTGGTTTGCATATCACTGAGCTACATTAATAAAACTTGGTTTGCATATCACTGAACTACATTAATAAAATAGTACGGATTTGTAGTGACCGGGAGATATATTATATTTAACTGCTTTCTCTCAACGTTTTAATTGAAAATTTCTGGTAGTGTCCTGCTATTGGGTCTCTGTAGGTGTTCTTTTGCAAACAATTTATTTATTTTTATTTATTTAACACTTTTATTGTAAATACAACCTGGCAGGCTTATTGCCAGACGGCAATCTCTTCCAACCAACCAGACAAAAGTAAATTAAGCAAGTTACGTGGTCGCATAAATCATTCAAATGACTATCCATCCCTACGAAATCCATAAACATATACGTGAGCACATGACCACGAACCCCACAAAAACGGACAATCACCCGAACATTATTTTTCATATAAAGTGAGATATCACCAATCAAAAGGAAAGGAAGGGATGGTGGAGAGGAAATCGAAACACATAAATAGAATGAACCCCGATTTTTTAGGTTTACAGGTTACGTCCGCGCTTGTCTGTGGTTTACTTAAACAACTTAATCAGAGTCTATGGTGTTCCTTATATCACTGTTTCAAGGTTGCAAAATTTGGAGATGCGAGTGTAGCGATACGAAAAAAATACTGCATTGATTGTTTCGTATTTATTGGTATGTACTTACTTTATGAGCAGTTCATCGGAATATTCTAATACTTGAAAACTGCCTCAATGTTTGGTTATGCAAAGAGAAATGAGAGTTTCGTATGTATACGAATACAACATACCATACAACATATGATATATATATATATATATATATATATATATATATATATATATATATATATATATATATATATATATATATATATATATATATATATATATATATATATATATATATATATATATATATATATATGAATATTTTAGATTTTCAGTTACTTCGCGAACTGTAAATATTGGATTCTGACATCAGATCTACCTGGAGATCCCTCAGCAGCTTCCTTACAGCATTTTTTATTTTTGGCCTGGATGACTCTTTAGTAACATAGTTCTCTGTTTTGGATGTACAGGAGACGGTATCTATTTTAATTGGTATTTTGTGGGCTTATGACCACCTTTGAAGGCTGAGTTAAGTGCTCACTTTATGCCTAGGCAACATTCCTCATTATACCATAGATTCATCTCTATACATCATTTAAATGTTTTTATTCTTAGTGCAGACAAGATGGGTTTTTAGTCTTTATGCCATTTGTTGACGAACAATAGTAACAATAGTAAGAGTAATGGGCTTTGTCAAAAGCCAAAAAATATCCGGCTTGTATAACAAACAATGATGAGGTATTGACAGAATAAAGAGGTTTCCTCAACATCTGTTAAAAAATCTTATATATATATATATATTATATATATATATATATATATATATATATATATATATATATATATGAAAAATTAATATATATATATATATATATATATATATATTTATATATATATATATATATATATATATTATATATATATATATATATATATATATATATATATATATATATATATATATATATATATATATATATATATATATATATATATATATATATATATATATATATATATATATATATATATATATATATATATATATATATATATATATATATATATATATATATATATATATATATATAATAT